>JAKTRT010000061.1:0-75487 GCA_030579895.1 Sugiyamaella grinbergsii | reverse complement strand
CCATCATACTCGAGCGAAGCTCGAGCTACGGGTCTGGGCAGCGCCCAGCCGCCGGAGGCAGGCACAGGGGAGCTGGTCAGCCGATAACGCCGGTGGTCTTGAGCTGGTGGATCTGCTCGTCGCCGTAACCGATGCTCGTGAGCACTTCGGTGGTGTGCTGGCCGAGGGTCGGGGGCGGCAGGCGGACGGTGGGCTGGGAGTCGGAGAACTTGACGGGCGAGTTCACCAGTTTCAGTTTGCCAACAGTAGGATGGTCGACCTCGATGACCATATTGCGGGCCCTGGTATGGGCGTGGTTTAGCGAGTCCCGGACGTCGTTGACGGCAGCATACGGGAACGGCAGGCCCTCGAAGAGATCGAGCCACTCTTGGGTGGTCCTGGTCGCGGTGATGGCGGAGATGGCAGGCACAAGAATGTCTCTGTTCTTAACCCGTAAAGCATTCGTTAGGAACCGGGCATCGTCTTTCCATTCGGGCTTGCCGATAGCATCGCATACATGACGGAACAGGTTGTCATTGCCTCCTCCAATCATAATACTACCTCCTTGAGCAGTATCGAATGCTTGGTAGGGGCAGATACTGGGGTGCGCGGTTCCTTGACGGCCCGCATCTGGCTCTCCTGATACAAGAACACTGCTGGCAATATTAGCCAAGCTGGCCAATTGGCAGTCTGCCAGACAAACATCAAGATGCTGACCTTTGTTAGAGACAGACCGATGGATCAATGAAGCCATGATGGAATTGGCTGTATAGAGACCAGTGGTCAGGTCTGTCAATGCAACACCGACCTTCACAGGCGGACCATCGGGGGTTCCAGTGATGTGCATCAATCCAAACTCCGCTTCGACCATGACATCGTACCCGGGTCGAGATTTATAAGGGCCAGTTTGTCCATACCCTGTGATACTGGCGTAAATCAATCGATGGTTAATTTTCGACAGCTCGTCGTACGACAGTCCATATTTAGCCATCACTCCAGGAACAAAGTTCTCGACAAAAACATCTGCCGATTCAATGAGTTCGTACATGATCTTGCGTCCTTCTTCCGACTGGAAGTTCAGGCCAATTGACTTTTTGTTTCGATTCACTCCTAAGAAGTATGCGGATTCATTAGGGGCTGCAAACGGCGGACCCCACGCTCGAGTATCGTCTCCACGAAGAGGGTGCTCGATTTTGATCACATCGGCTCCTAAGTCGCCCAAGATTTGGGTACAATAAGGACCAGCCAACACCCGAGTCAAATCAACGACCTTAATGCCTTCTAAAGGGAGTCTTTTAGGAGCTGATGAGAGGAATCTCACTGCTCGGGCCATGATCACAGTTGGTATACATTTTTGCCAGCCATTGACCACTGACAGTCTATTTGGAATCATTTTCGTTAGTAGTTCCTCGGGGGCTCGATCTGATACATCACTCCATATATTTATATATAGTTATACATATTGGTATGAAGAGGACCGAGACCGGGTTCCGCGTTGCGGAACATGGTTCCCTGCATACGCGGCTAAACGAAGACCGGGGTACTGCCGAGGAGAGTGAGTAGTAGTAGTAGTAACTCGAGTGAGACGAGACGAGGCAAGAGTGTCCACCAGCAGAATCAAGCAGATCAAGCAACGGGAGTCGGCGGAGCCGATGAGTTCGTGAACTCGCGAAAGTAGTCAAAATACGTAAACCATACATTTTTGTTAACTAACTACACCAATCAAGCGGAAGCAATGCCAAGCTCTTCAAGAAAGGCAGTATTGTTTGGCTCGCGGCCGAGAAAGTCTTTAAGCAGTAGACCCTGATCTTCGGATCCTCCCCGGCCAATGACCTTGTCACGATACTCACTGCCAATGGTCGGATCCATGGGATTGGCCCTGAACTTCGTATAGTACATATCACACGCAAACACTTCTGACCACATATATCCATAGTATCCAGAGTCGTATCCTCCCATGATGTGGCCAAACGACGAGTAGCCATAAGTGAACTCGCCTCCTTGGCTGATTCCGGTGATCTCTTCTTTGAGAGTATTCCACCGTTCGGCAATGTCGACATCGCCGTCGCGCGACGTATGAAGAGCGAGGTCGAAGAGCCCGAAATACAGTTGTCGTAGAGTAGCAATGGCTCCGTTGACATGCTTACTACGAATAAGAGAGTCAATTAGCGAGTCATCGAGCTTCTTAGTAGAATCGGTGTAATGACCAGATAGTTCCTTGAGTTGTTGTTTGTTCCAGGTCCAGAATTCAAGCATCTGCGAAGGAGCCTCAACAAAGTCCCAGTCAACCGACGTACCACTGAATCGAGCATATTTGGCATCTCCAACAAGATCATGAAGACCATGGCCGAGCTCATGGAAGAAAGTCGTCACTTCCGAATGCTTAAGAAGAGATGGTTTTGTAGCAGTTGGTTTGGAGAAGTTACAAACAATGGCTGTTGATGGATAATGGACGTTTCCGTTGGGATGATGGAACTTCTTGGACAATGAGAAGTTGGCAGCATGTCCGTATTTGTTGTCTCTGGGGTGCATATCGAGGTACAGGTAGCCCACAAAAGACTTTGTGTCTTTTCTCCACACCGCAAAGAGGTGAACGTCCTCGTGCCACAAAAGACTCGAATCAACATCTTTACTAGCAACAAACTCAAGATTGAACAGACGCGAGAATATGTTCAACATTGCGTCAATTGTCTGATTGAGCGGGAAATATTCAGCAATCTTTTCGTCGTCCACTTGATACTTTTTCTCAAGAAGAAGATTGTTATAGTACGAATGATCCCAGCTGTATAGCTTATCATGAGAGACTTCAGTAGCCGTGGCAAGACCGAGCTCTTTACGATGTTCATTTTTAAGGGCAATCAAATTGGCAATCTCCTCTTGTCCTTTTTTACTCGCCTTTGTTCTCAAATCATTAAGAAAAGGTTCTACGATCTGAGGAGATTTGGCCATCCGCTCTTCGAGAACAAACTCAGAGTGGTTCTTGTACCCCAACAATTGTGCGATCTTGGCTCGGAGAACAATTGCATCTTTAACTAGGTCCTTGTTAATGATGGCTCGGTCTTCGTATCCAAGATATGCCTTTTTTCTGGTAGCCTCGTTTTGGGCGTATTTCATCAACGGAAGATAATCCGGATACTTGAAAGTAACCTTGTACTTTCCAGAATCCTCCTGGTATTTAAACTGATCCAAGACTGAATCAGACAAGCCTTTCAATTCATCTTTGGAGAACAGCAAGAAGCCGGATTCTTCGCCCAATTGTTTAGAGAACTTGATGGTGATACTCGACAGTTGCTTACGAAGCTCACTAACCTTTTCTCTAATATCCTTATCCAGAGCAAGGCCATTTCTTCTAAACTTGTTCTCCAATTTCTCTACTAGTCGAATAGATTCTGGATCAAGCGATTTCCTCAACTGGGGCAAATCGTCGTAGACCTTTTTAATAGACTTGTAAACGTCTTCACGGCTACCAGCCTCAATGAGATATTTATCAATTCTCTCTTCCGATCCTACACTGGCATCTCGCAACTCTTTTTCGGGAGACACGTGATGATAGAACCCGAGAAACGACGACTCGTTAATCAGGTCATTTTCATTCAATGCGTACTTCAAAACGGCATTTTCAAAACTGGGGTTCTTTTCATTGGCAATTTCATCATCAATTGCCTTGCTCTTGCTCAAAATGGCCTTTTCTCGGTCAAGAATCTGTTCAGCAGTTATCTTCCAGCCCAACGGTTGTACGGGAGGAACTCTCAATGTAGAGCCACCAGAAGAAGACATGATATTTTGGTTTTGGTTACTACTACTACCACTAGTATGAAATTCACTAATGGATATAGGTTTCAACAAAGGAACTGCTTTTAAATGAGTTCTATTTGACAATGAGGATGCTGGTTTATATAGACAATGGACAGCCTTGAGTGTTTCTTTTCTCAATAAAGTTCTTCTTGTATTCGCTGCCAAAAGAGATAGAACAGTCGTTCTACAATTGACAAGTTTCATATGACAAAAAAAAAGCTTTGTAAGGGAGAGAAAGTATAAACCTGGGGTCTAGAGATGAGGGTGGGTTTATATAAGTTGGAGAGGAGAGTGGTATGTTATGGGGGAGATCCTCGACGAGCCGCATACACCGCAGGTAATGAGGCAGAATTATTTATCGATTGGCCTTGCCCCGAACGGTGTGTATGTGTATCTCCATTCGTTAGTTCTTATAAACCCGTATCTCACTCTGCTACTCTTTCCGCCTCACTCGCTATCTTTCCATTTCGCCTGGTGCTGTCGTTAGATACATTCATAACTCCGCTCCCTACCAGTGCACCTTGTTCATTTGTTCTGCTTCTTTCTTTCGTATTGTCCCAACTGTCTGGTCCTGCTTCTACTTCTATCTCTTCGTATTGTCCCAACTGTCTAATGGGCCCGTCTAGTTCACCTACTTACCCTACTACTATAATGACCACCAGCCTAAAACGACTGCCCGGGGAGCGCCCGGCTGAGCGAGGCACTACCCCAGCACCCCGTCTCCACAATTCGGTGTTTTGGCGCTTTGTCCTTCAGTAACCGACGTTAACCGCATCATTTGGCCAGAAACTTTTGTTACCAAACGGCACTTCTATTTATATAGACCATAAGCCCTTTCAATAAAAATTCATTCTAGTGTAGCCATTTTTTCTTGCTAGGTTGTTTATTTATTTATTGATTAAAAAAAAAAAGTCATGTGGTCGAGAAGATTACTAATATCCTCGATATCCCCCAGAGTAAGCTCGTCGCGAACATATGGAGCCCGTTTATCCCGGTCGCGTGCAACGACCAGTCTCCATCGTTCCATCTCGACATGTAAAGCTAATTATGCTTTAAAACCATTCGTTTTGGCAGATATCGGAGAAGGCATTAAAGAGTGTGAAGTCATTCAGTGGTTCGTAGAGCCGGGTGCTACTATTGAAGAGTTCGACCCTATTTGTGAAGTCCAATCAGATAAAGCTTCGGTTGAAATCACATCTCGATTTAATGGTGTAATTAAACAGTTGCATTATGATGTTGGTGATATGGCTCTAGTGGGTAAACCATTAGTTGATATTGACGTTATCGGAATCGAAGAACCGGCGATCGTTAATGAGACTCCTCCAAAAGCTGCTCAAACAATCTCCACCCCATCTACCTCACCAAAACCACTATCCCCTCCATCTACAACAATAACCTCCAATAAACCCGTCACTCTTGCACCTCCTGCCGTCGTTCCATTTAGCCCCGACTCGATTGTGTCTTCTCTAGCTACTCCCGCGGTGCGAAGGATCTGTAGAGAACTAGGGTTCCAAGTTGCCGATATCAAAGGTTCTGGAAAGGATGGTCGAGTTCTTAAAGAAGATGTCGTTAACCACTCTAAGATCCCGCAAGAGCCTGAAAAAGTATTTTCTACTAGCACTAGCACTAGCACTAGCACAGCCACAACCGGTCCTGTTAGCTACGGCACCTCCTTACAACCTCTTACTAGTATTCAAAAGCAAATGTTCAAAACAATGTCAAACTCTATCAAAATCCCTCATTTCCTCTATACAGATGAAATAGTAATTGACAGCCTTTCTGCGCTTCGTAAATCCATCAACGAAGATCTGGCTAAAGGTGCCGAACCCCTAAAACTCTCATTCATGCCTTTTTTCATCAAAGCATTATCACTATCGTTATCCCAATTCCCTATCCTCAACTCCAAGGTCGTTATAGACGAAACGACCAATCATCCTTCTCTTCTCTTTCGAGAAGCTCACAATATCGGAATAGCTATGGATACTCCTAGCGGACTGATTGTTCCCAACATTAAAAATGTAAACAACCTGTCAATTATCGACATCGGAAAAGAACTAATCCGACTCCAACAGCTCGGATCCTCTGGCAAACTATCATCTTCCGATCTTAAAGATGGCACTATCACGCTATCTAATATTGGAACTGTAGGTGGTACATACGTTGCTCCCGTTATCGTAGACAGCGAAGTAGCCATTGGAGGGCTTGGCAAGTCTCAGGTCGTGCCTCGTTACGACGACAACAAAAACCTTGTTCCTCGAACCATTATCAATTCCAGCTGGAGCGGTGATCACAGAGTCATTGACGGAGTCACCATGGCTCGCATGGTAGCTCAATGGAAGTCTTACGTTGAAAGTCCTGAAAAAATGCTTGTATCTCTTAAATAATAAATCTATTTTACGTGTCCTTTTTTGACAAGTATTTATAATGTTTAAAAAGGCTGGTGTCCGGCTCTGCCAGGCCCCGCCACCTCCTGACTCTCTTCCGGTATATATCTACTGTTTTCCGACGATTAATAGAGATCTCGACGGAACTGGCGATGTCTTTCGCTGGGCTAGGGTTGTGTACTCGTTATATGAATATTTCACTTTGAAATGCCTCGAAGTGCGGCAGAACAGTCCCGTCTGTTGAAATACAATGAGCCAATCATACGATAACAGAAGTGAACTTTTGGTGAAGTTGAACATATATAGCTTAAGATTGTGAAGTCGTGCTAGACAGATAGGTTTTGTTTGAAGAGCCACAACCCACGGTAGATAAAAGCAAATCAAAAAAATGTCGACAGAAGTAAAGACTGGATCAGTCGTTTCTAAGAGATCCGAGAATCTCCTCAATGATAAAGTGAGTATTGATAACAAATAAGAGAGCACTGGCCGAGATTATAGATATAGTTGGGCTATGATGCATCCCATATAGGAGCCTAGTCAATAGTACCAATCGGACTAGAACTTGGTATTATGGACAAAACAAGTTCTTAGGTAATGACCGACTGTCGGAAAGTGCCAAACTAACAACCAATTCTCTAGTGGGATGTGGTTATTTCTAATACATTGATCAAGACCGGACTCGGATTCGGGTTTGGCGTTGTGGCTTCGGTTATTTTATTTAAAAGACGAAGCTTTCCCGTTTGGTTGGGCATTGGATTTGGTGCTGGTCGCGGTTACGCTGAGGGCGACGCCATTTTCAGAGACACCAATGCTGGTGTACGAAAAGTCAAGGCATAGACGGTGACAAAAAACGTTGCATATATTGATTTGTTGTACGAAATATATAATTGTTATTTTATACAGAACGACGAAGGAGGATAAGCGAAGCCGAGCGAAGCGAGCCACGGGTCTGGGCAGAGCCCAGCCGCCGGAGGCATTCAATTAGTTATTTGAAAAGAGCCTCTCGTTATATCCTCTGTCGAAAATATCGAATTCGGACTTGAGGCCGTTATAGAGGTTGAACCCATGTTCGGTTAGCCAGCCGGCTTCGGGTTCTGGTAGTCCCCTGAACAAATAAATGTCTTTAATGCTCTTTGCTGAAGTTAATAATTCAATGTCGTAGTTGCCTTCAGACTCGCGAGCAAACGCTACGAACGACACCAGTCGTAGCTTATGACAGTAGATGGCGGACATTTCTACCAACCACTTGACCGGAGCAGCAAACCACAGGACAATCAACTCCTCAAGATTCGGGCATCTCCTGCAGAGTCTTGTTATTCTCTTTGTATCTTTAAGATCTGAAAACGGTTTTAAGAATAAACTGGTTAGATTGTCCCCGATGCCGTAGTATTCTAGAGCATGAATGCATCCTAATCCGTCAAAAAACAAAGTGTCGATGTTTGTCAATGGACCATTTGCCTGAGGAGCATCATGCGAATAAATGCTGTATGCTTTGATGAACAGTTGGTTCAATTTGTGATTAGCGATCAGTGGTAAGTGTCTGCTATAAGCCGTTTCGTTGGGGCCAGGGATCTCGAGTGCAAGACTAGAGATGTTCGATAACGAGTCTATACAATTGATGGAGGGCCGGAACTCCTTTTGAAAAAAATGGCCCATCACTGCTAGATGGGATAGATTGGGAGTTAGTTTGAGAAAGCTGGATATCACCGAGTCAGGCGGATAATCGTCGGCTCGATACCAATCAAACCAATCGCTTAGTTTAGTAGAGATTCGAAAGCTGGATAAATTCAGGAATTGTTTCGTGCCTTTATAATACTGTCTATCAAGGCCATGATAGAAGAAAATGTCCAGGACTTGTAAATTTGGAGTCAAATCTGCTAGACATTGAAGCTTATTAATGTCTAGGCGAGTGTCAAAGCCGAACCTGAGTTCTCGGAGAGAAGTTAGGGGACCAAGAACTTCAACGAGAGACAAAATATGACTGCAGGGTACTGACAGGTTCAAGCTTACTACCGAGAGGTCGAGCACTGACCAATTGATAGCAGCATAAGCTGGTCTGTTGCCGACGAGCAGGAGTTTTTGTACTGGGCGCTTTTTCCCATCGGTGATCAGGTTGAGGTAAAACGCAATCTGCGACGATTTAAATATGTCGCTTGCTTTCGGCACTGCTAACAATTCAACCGACGGTACAGATCCAGAGCCATATCTGATAGTCTCATAGAAATACCGACAAGTGAAGACAATGGTTTTAATGTCATCAAAGTCTAGATAGGAGAATATCTTTGCCCGTAGCTCTAAAGGCAGTGATGCAAGCATATCGGAGGAGGAGGAGACCTCACGGTCCACCTCTGCATTGACCACAGAACCTGGTTTTGAGCTTTTTCCGCATTTCATCCTAATGACATTAGGAATTGACTATGTTTGATAGTTAATGGGGTGGTGGTTTCTCAGTGACGAATAAGTGGTTGGGACATATTTTGTACGGCCAGTTCAGTTATCTTATCTTACGGCTATATCGCTCGCAGGGTCTCCAATGGAGGCACCGATCCGTAACACTCGAATAATAATAATAATAATAATAATAAAAACTAATATTTCTTATATATATACGCACAAATCACTTAGATAGCAACAGAGTCGTGGAACTTGACACCAGCGTAAATGGCCTTGTCACCAAGAGCCTCTTCAATACGGAGAATCTCGTTCAACTTGGCCAAACGCTCGGAACGGGCAGGAGCACCGGTCTTGATTTGGCCAGATCTAATACCAACAGACAAGTCAGCAATGAAGGTGTCTTCGGTCTCACCAGATCGGTGGGAAACCATGACACCCCATTTGGCAGCATAAGAGTCCTTGGCTGCTTGGATGGACTCAGTCAAAGTACCGATTTGGTTGACCTTGAGGAGAAGGGCATCAGCAGACTTGGTCTCAATGGCCTTGGCAATGAAGATGGGGTTGGTGACAGTCAAATCGTCACCAACAACTTGGACCTTACCAGCAACACGGGGGTAAAACTTTTGCCAAGCTTCCCAGTCACCTTCAGCAAAAGGATCTTCCAAAGAAGTAATGGGATACTTCTCGATAAGCTCGACATAGTAGTCAGCTAGTTGTTCACCAGTGAGCCACTTGGATTTGTCCGACTCGGGGTTCTTGAAGTCCAAATCGTACTTGGCAGCTTCTTCATTGTAGAACTCTGAAGAGGCAGCATCAATGGCGATTTGGATCTTACCAGTGTAACCGGTTTGCTCAATGGCATCGACAATAAGGTCAAGAGCTTCCTCGGCATTTTGAATATCGGGAGCAACACCACCTTCATCACCAACGTTACCCGCAGAAGTACCGTACTTCTTCTTGGTCAAAGTCTTAAGCTTTTGGTAAACTTCAGAGCCGGCTCTAAGAGCAGCAGAGAAAGAGTCAAACTTGGTAGGAACAATCATGAACTCTTGGATGGCCAAAGCACCACCGGCGTGAGAACCACCGTTCAAGACGTTTTGGAAAGGAACTGGCAAAACAAAAGGACCTGGAGTACCCGAGATTTCAGCAATGTGTTGATAAAGAGGAACGCCCTTTTCAGCGGCAGCAGCACGACTGGCAGCAAGAGAAACACCCAAAAGAGCGTTGGCACCGAGCTTGGACTTGTTGTCAGTACCATCCAAATCGATGATGAACTTATCAAAAGCAGTTTGGTCCTTAACATCTAAACCGGCCTTGACAACGGCAGGTCCAATGACGGAGTTGACGTTAGACACGGCAGTCAAAACACCTTTTCCACCCCATTTGGTCTTGTCACCATCACGGAGCTCAAGAGCCTCGGAAACACCAGTGGAAGCACCAGAGGGGACAATGGCACGGAATGTACCCTTTTCGGTGGTGAGTTCGACTTCGACAGTGGGGTTACCTGGGGGAGTGTGTTAGTTTGGGTGTGCCTCCGGCGGCCAGGCGCTGCCCGGACCCGTTTGTTTCCCGCGAAGCGGGAAATCGTCGTTTGGGGCTGTGGCATCTCCAAGTACGGAAATATCAGGGGGAAGTGTAGAATGAGAAGGGGGACAGATGGGATTATCGCGGGTTGGGGTTAGGGCCCGGTCGGAGCGCGAGGTTGTCGTCGCTGGACCGTTCAAACAAAGTTCCGAAGCCATGCGAAATAGAGCTACGAGAACACGACGAAAATGGCCATCTGTGCGATGACTGTCGTAGAACGCTCAACGTATGATTTAGTCCCGTCATTTCCCGAGAAAATAGATGATCTAATCGGACATCTCCACACAGACCGACGGACGGAGTGGGGGAATATGGGTGATGGGATGTCTGACTGTTGCAATTGCTCATTTGGAAGTCGTCTTTGCAGGCATGCTCTTGTCAAGAGTAGACGATGATGAAAAAGCAATTGACTGGTCAATTGGCCAGGTAATTGAACAACAAATCAATCAACCAGCTAGTTAACAAAATAGTCAATTAACCGATTGACTAGCTAACGCAATAGCCAATTAACCGATTAACTAGTTAACCAAATAGCCAATAGCCAATTAATCAACCAGCTAGTAAACCAAATATCCAGTTGATCAAATAACTAGTCAACCTATGGCCAAACAAATACATAAAAACCATTGCCATTGCTTATCATACAATCTGTTCAAAAAATACCATAGACCTAAAACCAATCACTATCTCATCCAATTCCTCTTCTCAATGCTATTCAATTGATATCCTACTACTTGAAAAATATCCACCTTGTTATCTACCAACTACTCCATCACCAACAATTACTTACCACGAGAGTCATAGACGTATCTAGAGTGAACCTTGGTAATAGCCATTTTATTTTGGATTAGAAAATATTATTCTGTAGTTAGCAATTCAATTCAATGGATCGTGTAAAGAAACAAGAAAAGAAAAAAAAAAGAGAAGGAAAATCCAATCTCATGTAAGTGGGAGTTTGGGTGCCTTTTTATATATAAATATTTTCGACCATCATGTGTATGGAGGTAGTGGTTGTTTGTTTGACTTGTCTGCAGCATAAACGTAGGCGTAGAAACAGTGATTGTGGTGTGCTTTTTTTTTTTATGTTGGGCTGAAATAAAACAAGGTAATTTTCTTCCACAGTATACTACTACTGGAAGTAAATTTGTTCCAACCTTGTGTGAACCTTGGTGGTGGTGGTGGTGGTGTGGTCATACCGAAAGCCATGTATGACGCAGGGTAAAGTGGGCCCAGTTGGGACCTTTGGGTTGCGGACTGTTGGACTAATTAGCAGTACCTGACTCAAAGATTTGCTACTACTACTACAACCACCTTGCTGCGTACCATAGTTACGACCGTGCCAGAACGTGCTGCAACCACAGACCGAGTTGAAGGCTGCCACGGATAATTATAATTGTTACTCACGGATGTTAGGGATGTCAATGACAATTTTTTAGCCAGCCTACGTCAAGAGTCCAAACCGTGGTTGTCTAAAAAAAAGCAACCAAGAACATTAGGAATGGAACATCGGCGGTTTGCTGGTAGATACCGACAATTTTGGCTCGGCGATTACTTTATAAAAGTTTGACTAGACGAGGGTATATGTAGAATATAGAGTAGAGTGTATGTAGAACAGAATGGGAAGTAGATCGTATATAGAATATAGAGTAGACTGTACCGAGAATATGAAGCAGATCGTATTTAGAATATAGCGTAGACTGTACGGAGAATATGAAGCAGATCGTATTTAGAATATAGCGTAGATTGTACGGAGAATATTAAGCAGATCTTATTTAGAATGTACAGTAGACTGTACGGAGAATATAGTGTATAGAGTAGACTGTATGTAGAATATGAAGCAGATGGTATAGAGAGTAGACTGTACGGAGAAATTGGACGTACGGAGAAAATTGGTAGAATGTATATAGAATATAGAAGACCGTTTACAGAATATACAGCAGTGTAGAATAATGTACTGAAAGAATGTCTACACACAATATATATACTTTACACACAAACTACACAAAGAATCTAAAACTTACACAGCATATAAAACATAGCATGGAGTATACATATAACGGTTGTTAAATGAGTGAATACTATAAAGGGTGAATACTTAAATATCGTACATTGCTATATTCTGTAAATTGGATATTTACAACCCATCCTATTCTTAGCTAGAAACCAATACAACAACTGCCAATCTCACACTCTATTAATTACAATGATCCCCTCATTCTTCTGTCCGCCAACTCCGTCAATCAACAATCGTGCCGCCGTACCACATCATGATCTCTATACCCACAATTGCTTGCTCTAATCTAATAAAGCACAATGACATGTTCGATCGGATTACTGGAATCGTACATTCCGGTAATTTTATTAACTGGCTAATAGTCTCCTCGTGATGCCACTGTACCACAATGATTCATAGAATCCAGAAACAGATGCCGCATGATCCGAAAAGACTAAATAACTTACAATCATCCCAGCTTGCCATTGACCACCTTTCCTCTTGAATCACCTTCTCATACATGCGTCTTTTTTTTTATTCAATTTAACCGTTTCTTCCTCAGACTCTCTATGTAAGGTAATCTCCAACGAATAGACTCGCATTCTCAGCTGCGTCTCAAAGACAGTTTTTCCGTTGTTATGCAGACTCTTCAGCAGAACCCGGAAAAACTCCCTTTGTCGATCATGCCGTTCATTTATCAACACAGAAAGTCCATTAAAACAAAAAAAAAAAACAATAATAAATAATGCTAGAATCAACTAGCGACTATCCCGACTGCTAAAGCAAAAGACTATGACGACAAGTGAAGCGAACAACCCGGGTTAGGCAGAGCCCAGCAACCGGACGTAAATAACAAACAAACGAAATATCACTCCGGGAGAATATAAAATTATATACAAAATCAATTCACCATCCGTCACAATTAGACTCCTCTTTAAGCTTGTTGGACAAAAACCCTTCTATGTCTTGGAGAGACGCGACGGTTTGCCCTTGTAATGGGTCGTTTTGTACCTGTTGATGCTGCTCGCCAAAATTACCGACCGAGCCTGCTTCGTCGGCGTTCACTTCCTCTGCAATCGCTATAGGAAGCATACATTGTACGTCTAGTTGACTCTGGTCCGAAATAATACTAGCATCAGTATTAATCGCGTCAATGGACGAATCGTTGGATTCCAAAGAACTCGAACTGACAATACCATCTCTTCTATCGTCATCGCTAGATCTCGAACATCTATCGAAAGAATACTCATTTGATGAAATGATTCTTGATGTGGAAAAGCTCCTGTGCAATTGGCTAGCTTCTGGTAGATTATTAACCAACGATCCTACAACCCACGGTTGATTAGTATTGTTAATGACCGACGAAGGGTGGAAAAATAACTCGGTAGCTGAGGCCGATTTTGCATGGCTTCCATCGGCTTGTAATCCTCTCAATAGCTTGGACGTGGCTGTATTTATATCGTTCATGACGTACTGAGACCGACGTCTCTGTAATAGTCTTGGTGTGCTGTCTGATTGACGAAGAAACTTTTCAAAACATGGTGATGGCGCCAACCCCCTTATGTTTTGGCCCAAACTACTACCTGAACCTGAGCAGTATCCTGATACTGGAGGTTGTCCATAAGGAGAAAATGTAGATGATACCAGTGAAGATCGTGGCGTTACTATAATGCTTTCATCATTGTAGTCACTATCGAACATATCCCCTTGTGGAGATACTTGAAACCCTGTTGATGACGTTTCTGGTGTCAAATAATAGTCCGTAGATGGATATGGTAGTCCAGTCATATTACCATAAAAGAAATTCATTCCATCACCAATGTTAGAAGTTTGTTGAGGCTGTGGAGAAGGGGGCATACCGTATCTAGAAGCAGAACTCGGAAACGTTTGACGTACAGAAGACGAAGGGTGTTGAGACTGCGTATAACGATTTGGAGGTGTAGTGAAAAGGTCCCCAAACGCTGGGAAACTAGGACTACTTTTAATTGGTCCTGGCGTTGAAAGGAGTCCACCCAGGTGGTATTGATTAGGAAAGGGTTGCAACTCATCGCTATCATCCTGCCTGGGAGGTTTTTTCATTGCCTCTTGAACTGACCTTGCTTTAGCTCTTCTATTTTGAAACCATATCTGCACATTTCTACTTGGAAGCCCGGTTTGTAAGGCTAGCTCTTCTCTACCCTCCTTGTCAGGCTTCGGGTTCTTTTTGAAAGATGTCTCTAAAAGTAATGCCTGCTCGGGACTGGTTCGCTTCCTGACACTTGGCCGATCAGGTTTTGTACTTGCTCTGCCAGTCCTTTTTCGACCATGAATGGGCCCTATGGGCGGCGGCCCGATGAAAGGCGGCGGTGGGGGGGAATGCCTTTCCAAGTATGTCACCGATCCTATAAATGGATCCAGCATTAGATTGTTTCCCTCTATCTGATTGGTATTTGTACAATCATTCATGAAATCCAGACCTTCTGGAGCCAAAATATCATTGTCAAGCAAAGTCCATTGATTGGCATCATCCATTGTGAATTATTGCAATCGTTGTCAGGAGTTTTCTCTAATCAACAAGTAAAAAAAAAAAAAGCGGCAGAAAGAAAATCGAATGATATTTAGCAGCGAACATCGGTACTATTATAACAACTCAAAAGACTGATTCCTGTCTCATTGTGTTCACATCCCTAAGTCCCAAAGGTCGTCGCTTCAACGCCTCAAATCATGCCATATTTTATTTTTTAATTCTCGTTCTGTATAACAATGTCGTTAAGTCCTTATTATTTCAATATTCCATAAGAGTAGACTTATTAGACTTTTTTCGGTCCGATGTAAAATAACTTTAAAGTTTTGAATCTATTTGTACCTACATCTGCAGGAACAAGCTCCAGCTCTTCTGACAGTTAAAGTTAATGGATTACTTTTGTGGTACGTGGTACGTGGACTACATCTCACTAAAAAAACTGAGTTTGGACCGTACCAGTAAGAAGAGATTAAAAAAAAAACGGTCTTTCTCAGGGGTCAATGATCAGCGGATTTGGAGAGAAAGTTGAAAATAAATAAGCGAATGGGAGTTTATACACATTATGGTATGTCGCCTTTTATCCGAACTGATAGGGGGTTACGACAGGCAATTTCAAAATCTGCAATGGAAATGCGAGTAACTTACCCTTCAGCACTCTAAAGCAGTAAGTGGCCTTTGAATTAAGAGCCCATTGTTATTATATTGCTTGCCAGTGCTCCGAGGTTTAGCAAAATCCAAAACTGCCGCCATCTGTCTTGGATGCTTTGTTTCACCATCTGGCCACTGAATGTTACATCCTATAGTCCTGTGTTTGAGCCGTCCGACAATCCAAATTGGGCGAATTCTCACGGGAGTTTCTTCATGTGAATCTCAGCGCAATTTCAAACCTGTGCCCGTCTTGGAAAATGATCATCTACGTCACTTCACGGACTGGTTGAAGAATATGACTGGATATTTTCTGGTTCTTGATCCCTCGTGGCGACCTCATATTGTGACCTTCATATCAAATAGCTCATGTATATTTCCATCAATTAATTAACAGAAATTTTACTGAGTGCTTATTCCTTGTTTTACTAGACAGAGAGGGCCTCCTCTATGCCGTAGGCACTGACACATGCTTAGGGAGGAGTCTGCTTACATTAAAAATAAGTGAAGCGGCACTCTTCAGACTGAATGTCTAGGACAATCTGATTCACAATCGTATATAGATATTTCCTAGTAGAAAGTTACACGGGTTTTTTTAGTGGAAATAAAAAGAACCGCTTCATGAAAGAAAAAGTCCTTATGTACGCGAATATTGCTTCTACTTCAGGTAAGAAGTATAATGGCCGACTCGGTGATGAACTTGTTCGAAGTAAAAAAGCCCAACAAAAAAGACATGTATGATGAGATACTCGCAAAAGATAAACAGCCATTTTTCATTCCTGTCTAATAAATTATTGAGAGCATGTCTCGAATATGCATTTTTGAGAGAACGAACCAGTAGATGAATAGCAACCAAAACAGAGCAACAAAAATAGAAACATCAACGTTTTCCCGGTCGTTCTCCATCGGGTAGATAATGTGCGGGAACCCTAGCGTAACCTTAATCTCCTGATTAGCGTAATGTAAGGACGGACAAAGAGAACATGATATACAACCTTATCGAGGGAGCTACGGAGACGAGAACAGAGCTGACGGGTAAAATGTCATACAAGAGCACATTTCGAATCAAATGTTGATTAATAAGTAACGTGCAAAAAAAGGTCAACGGAATCGGCGATATCTTGGTCTATGAGTCGGGAGCCTGTAACTCGACTCGCTTGAAATAGACTGATAACATGTATTGCAGTCAAATGTTCTCTCGATAACAAGTGGACGTCCCCAGACTGCAAGCTCAGTGTGCCATTACCGCCGCCATTCCTTTCATTTACAATTAGCCCAGTTCTGTAGGGGAAAAAAATATTATCAAGGCAGCTGGCGACATGGTTGGTATTTTTTATTTTTCATCCGACCACGCCAATACGTCATAATTATTAGCCTACATGATAACCTTCAGTGGACTAAATATAAAATTGGATTACGACTCATTTCAACTGACTATTCTAAAAGCCAACCGATGGTACAACTAAGAACGACGAGCAGTCTGGGCAGAGCATAGAGGCCGGAGGTAAGCTACAAAAATAAATCCCGACTCTGTATCTCCAGGTCGCGTGGTGAGAAGTTCAAAAAGAGTCGCTGGCTGTCATGTCCGCACTGAATCCGTCGAACCTGCAGATGTCCATCCATCGGATGGGATTATCTGTGCGGCTAGATTGCACTGTAGGCAAAAAAAAAATTCTGATAACGAGATAATTTTTCAGCCATCACAAAAAAAAAAAATTACTGTGCCTAAACGGACATTTATTAATATTCACTAATAAAGGAGGATTCTGAAAAACGAAAAAAAATCAAAAATCAAAATAAAAATTCCAAAAAAAAAAACATAAAGAAACAAACCTGTTTAATAGACCTATTCCATGGATTAATAGCATTTTAGGGAGGGATATTATTAGCCAGTTGATAGATTCTGTTCTGGTAGTCATAGTCAGTATTTATTGAAAGACCCTATGAGATCTGTGTGGAAAAATAGTGGTGGTCTGAGCCATCATAGAAGGACGAAACTTCAGTCACTAGTTACCGGTGGTAGTAGTACTAGGAGGCAGACGGTCTATTCAGTGGCTTCAGAGACTACCGCGGGCCATCAGTCACAATCAAGGTCCATTCCTCCGTCCTCGTTGTTAAACACTTCAAACAATAACCGCAATGGGTCTGGTTCTGATAGCATTCTGCTAAATTGGGAACGGAATCAAAAGAAATCCAATACTGGTAATATAAAATATGAAGGACAAACGTCATGGTCGTCACCGAATGACTTAATATCAAGAAACTCGTTTGCTAAGAACCATATTCACTTATGGACCCTTCTTGAAGCATGCATCGACGCTGGGAATATGACAAGAGCAGAGTCGGTTCTTATCGGTCTAAGTGAGACTGCCAGCAGTACTGAGACTACTTTGGCAGTTAATAACTACCTAAACAAGTTGGTTCAGTTGAATTCGGGAAACTCTACAGTTGGTACCGTGTGGATCAAGAAGATCCGTCAGCAGATTCCGAAATTCGAGGCAAATACAGTTACAGATGCAATTATTCTAAAGAGTATCTATTTTTCTCATGACATTCAAAAGCTCCGTGAATTTATAATGTCACATAGAGGAACGCTGTCAGAAATTCTTGGACATGTTGAAATAATTGGCTTGGGTGCCATGTCGGATATTGTCAAGGTAAGTTGGGGGAGAGCCCAGGGTCTAAAAAAATAAAAAATACTAACGCATAGATTTGTGAAATTTCTCTCGAAAATGTCAATTCAAAATTTAGAAACATAGTCGCCATGTCATTAGATCCTAAGGAAGTCGAAGACAGTCATCTTGACAAGGACGTTTTTACCACTGGTTCTAATGAACCTAGTAAAGAAACATCATCCCATTCTGAAGTGGATATTACCGAACTGATTCCATCTATTGAAAAGAAAGGCATTAGTACTCTACTTCCCACTGAAACGTTAGGATTAAGGACTATTCGCCATACCTTGACAGGTCTATTGGAAGGGTCGGACGATGATTTGTCTCCTTTATTGCAAGATAAAAAAGTTGAGTCAGGAAATTATATAGATTTCGTAGAGTTGGCTGATTCGATTCCAGAGGACAAGAAACAAGAATTCGATGACTTATTAGAAAAACACAACGAAGTCAGGCAACAAAGCGTCGAGTCAAGGGGGTTTGAAGGAGCTCGTGAAAAGTGGAAGGCTCTGTTCGAGAAAAGAGTGGCCATTCAGAACAATTCAAAGACCGGTAGTAAACAGACGGTCACCTTCAAAGCTCTGGACACCCTGCTATGGGAATGGAATAAAGATATGCTGCCATTAATTAAAGCCGAGTTCACTAGGGTCCAGAAAGTCCTCAATTATTCGGCACTGTCCAAAATCCCTGCCGACATTAAAAAAGAAAGTACTTCTGAATCTCAAAACGTCAGTTATGCCGATCGATTTGAATATGGGCCCTATTTGACTCTCGTCAAGCCCGAAAACTTGGGTCCAATCACGATGTTGGAATTGCTCAAGTTGAATTCGACTGGTGGAATTCAAGAAGGAATGCGCACTGCAAGAGCCGTTTTAGCAGTTGGTAAGACGGTTGAAATGGAATATAGAATGCAAGTTGCAAAGAAACGAGAAAAGGAAGCGTTAAAGGGGTTCAATCATAATCAGACCAGTCTGAAATCAATCAAAATTGCCGTTAAGAATAGCGACCTGAGTACTGCCCAAACTTCTTGGCCACTTCATATCCGTGCTAAAATCGGGTCATTGTTAATATCTCTCCTTTTACAAGTAGCTAAGGTTACTGTGTACGGAAAAGATCCCATCACTGGTGAGAAGGTTGTTGGCAAAGCACCAGCATTTTACCACTCGTATCAATACCACAATGGTAGTAGAGTGGGTGTATTAAAAGTGCACAAGTCAGTAGCCAAACATTTATCTGGCGAAGCAATGGCTACAGCGATTCAACCACAATTGCTTCCAATGCTTGTCAAGCCTAGGCCTTGGACGGCTTGGAATAAAGGTGGATATTTGTACTCTTCGGCGAAAATTATGAGA
The DNA here is from genome assembly GCA_030579895.1 of Sugiyamaella grinbergsii. Taxonomy (NCBI): domain Eukaryota; kingdom Fungi; phylum Ascomycota; class Dipodascomycetes; order Dipodascales; family Trichomonascaceae; genus Sugiyamaella; species Sugiyamaella grinbergsii. The sequence goes on along the minus strand of JAKTRT010000061.1, from coordinate 56,186 downwards.
TCCAGGGACTCGCCTGAACAAATAGCATATCTTAAAGCTGCTTCTGAAAGAGGCACTCTTGAACCGGTTTACGAAGGACTCAATGTTTTGGGTAATACTGCATGGACCATCAACAAAGAAGTTTTCAAAGTTATTCTCGATGTTTGGAATACTGGAGAGGAATTTTTAGAAATTCCCCGCCGAGTAGAGTTGCAACCAGAACTGCCTGCTGCCCCTGAAAGAGATGCCGACCCGAGTATACGTCGTGATTGGCTACGCAAGTGCCGATATATTGTAAATGAAAACCAAGCCTTGTATTCTCAAAGATGTGATACAAATTACAAGTTAGAAGTGGCTAGAGCTTTCTTGGGTGAAAGGTTTTACCTGCCTCATAATCTTGATTTCCGTGGTCGTGCCTATCCGTTATCGCCTCATTTGAACCATCTCGGCAATGATCTGTCTAGAGGATTGTTAAAGTTCTGGGAATCTCGAGAACTAGGAGAAAACGGTTTAGATTGGCTAAAGGTTCATTGTGCCAATGTTTTCGGACATAACAAATATAGTTTTGAAGACCGGATCAAATTTTCTGATGAGAATATGGCCAATATTCTTGACTCGGCTAAGAATCCAATGAATGGTAACAAATGGTGGCAACAAGCCGAGAGCCCTTGGCAGGCGCTCGCAACCTGTATTGAAATCAAGAATGCTGTCGAATTAGAAGACCCTAGTAAATATAAGAGTCGCCTTCCTATCCATATGGATGGTAGTTGTAATGGACTTCAACACTATGCTGCTTTGGGTGGTGATGTCGATGGAGCTGCAGAAGTCAACTTGGTTCCAAGTTCCAAACCGCAAGATGTTTATTCTAGAGTCTTGGAGATTGTTCGAGTACGTGTTGAAGAGGATGCCGAGAAAGGACATAGAGAAGCCGGTTTGGCAGTCGACAAGTTGTCGAGAAAGTTAATCAAGCAGACTGTAATGACTCATGTTTACGGTGTTACGTTTGTGGGAGCTCGTCAACAAATCTCCAATAGACTGTCAGATGCAGGACTTGAAACAGATTATCTTTATTCGACTGCTGGTTATCTAGCCAAGACGGTTCTTGGTGCCGTGAGGTCATTGTTCGAAGGTGCCCATTTGATTCAAGACTGGCTTGGTGATAACGCGGCAAGAATCTCTCGTTCGGTGCGACTGGATATGGGTAATATGGCATCGAAGAGGTCAAAGAACGGAGCCCGTCCCGAGTTTATGTCTTCAGTCATTTGGACCACCCCTCTAGGATTGCCTATTGTGCAACCTTATAGACAAGATACCAAGAAGCAAGTGATTACTTCATTACAGACCGTCTTCATTACTGATCCATATGCCCTTCGAGGTGTTAATGGACGTAAGCAAAAAACAGCATTCCCACCTAATTTCATTCATTCATTGGACGCTACTCATATGTTAATGTCTGCCATTGGCTGTGGAAAGGAAGGGATTTCGTTTGCAGCCGTCCATGATTCATACTGGACACATGCTGGTGATATCGATAAGATGAATCGTATTCTTCGAGATTGCTTTATTGAATTACATCAAGTTGATTTAGTCGATAAGCTAAGAATCGAATTCGAACAGAGATATAGTGGCTTGCTGCAATATGCGGAAATCCCCAAAGACTGTGATGTTGCTAATCGGATTATTGCTGCTCAAAACAGATATTCGGTTGAAAAGTATGCGACAGAGAAGAAGTTGACAGTAGCCGATCAGATTGAGATGGAAAACAAGAGACTAGAAACGTTTGAGAACGGTGGTGAGGACGTAGAAACGCCAGTAAGCATCATTGAATCGTTACCGGAAGAAGAGTTGGATAAACTTCTGAACCAGCTGCCCAAACGAGTGAGAAGAAAGATCCAGGCCAAGAATGCTTCCTATAGGTCTACAGAGCATGCTGGAACAGGTGCAGACAATTTCGAGCTTTTTGAAAAGAAGGCTCTCGAGGTTGAAAAGGACGAAATGGCGCCAGACACACCAGAGAATCTTGAAACAATAAAGACTGGACCTGGTCGCTCTTCTGCATTACTAGGGATCTTAATACCATTAAAGATTAGTAAGGTTCCTTTGAAGGGCGATTTTGATGTTCAACAATTGCGTGGAAGTAAATATTTCTTTTCCTAAAGAGATAAGCGCGTTAAGTTATTATTATTATTATTATTATTTTTTTTTTATTATTGTTAAATACTGTTATTATAGTTGTAAATAGTTTTGAATGCATTTCCCCTCCGAATACAAAGTTAATATAACACAAGGGTCTGCGAAAAAAAAAAAAACAACAACCAGAAGGAGACATTTTTTACTATCTAATAATCTAATCTAAGCTATCTTTCCTTGAGCTTCTAAACTCTGGATTAGTGGTAATAAAGGCACCATTTCATTTCTATCTAGAAGTTCAAACGTCTTTCCAAATGAAATGAAATGAGCGAAAAAAGAGTTCCAATGCGCTTCTAATGATAAATGGACAATCTTATCGAAGTGATTGTGATAAATATGGGCAAATATCCTAAACATTTGGCGATAGATATTTTTAAGGACACCAGTAAAATGCGGTGGAAACGGCACTCCTTGTTTAGTTGGAAATAAGGTTTGGTCGTCGAATTTATTGGAAATCCACGTTAAAACGTAGTCGATATAGGTATTTGCTGGTAACCGGACGGCTTTTTTATTGGCATCGATCCATAGATAATCGATTCCTGGGCCAGCGTTCATGGTAGGACAGGTCTGAGAAGTGACGAATTCCGAGATGACTCCGTAGAATTGATTTAGATACGTGAAGAACTCAAAGACATTCAATGCTAGCCATTCATTTAGATCAACGTACTTTGGTAACATGACAATTGTTTGGAAACTGCCCTTGACAAGAGCCGTACGAACGTACGGTTGGCATAGGAAGAGCGGTTTCTGAGCTTGAGCCTTGGATGCTGTCGTTATCGACCCGGATCCGCTACTCAGAGCCGACGAGCTTGTTTTGTACGAGAGCGAGTTGTGAGGTTGGTCATGGTTTGACGCCAATGAAGTCGAGGAAACAGATGCAGCAGACGCCACCGGGCCAGCCGGTGCTACAGGTTTAGATTTCTTTGTACTTCGGCCAAAGCCTCTGAAACAATTGCGTTAGTATTTTACTAGCTGCTCGCAATTGAACGAAAACAACCCCAAACAAAAGGTTACGACAACAGAAGACCCTTTTTTGAACGCGTTGGTCCTCCTCCTACACACTGCTCCACCTACCTAAACGAATTAAAAAACGACATTGTTTAATGGCCTATGAGAAATATATCGCCAGGACTCTTCTTCAAATGAATAATCGAAGGATGCCCCTAAGCAGGTGAGTTCGATTAAGAAAAAGGGGGTGGTCTACAGAATGCAGCCTCTGGGCGTGCGGCCGGGTCACGTGTCGGTGGGTGCGGTGGAGCCTCCGGCGGCTGGGCGCTGCCCAGACCTGTTGTGTTCGCTTCGCGAACGGGTAGGGAGGACGGACAACAGCCTGTGGTCCCGTTCGCGAAGCGAACACAACGGGTCTGGGCAGCGCCCAGCCGCCGGAGGCTCGACCGGAGAAGCTCAGAACGTTATTTAGTAGCAGGTCGGACAGAACCATGCGTACATCGGGTGTCAAGCCTTGTATATAGAGTTCAATGCACAGACGCTGTTCAGGGAGCACAAGAAAGTGCTAGCCATTTCTGGCGAACTTCGTTCTAGCTCGAGGCAAATATGGGCTCATTATTATTGGAGGTTACATTTCTGCTTTCGACCGGCAGCGGCGAAACTGTCGAATGTGGCAGACAAAACATATGCGCTGAATAAGGTTTGCCTATTATACCCCAGAAACTGCGACGCGAAAGCTAAACTTTGTATAGTTCTCTTGTTGCGATCGGGCGAATGATATGAGGGATCTGGCAGAAGCAGTGGGTGCGATTGGGTATTTAGGGTGTGCAACTGAGTAGCAGTTTTCCACAAGATGTTATGTATCATGGTGGTCCTAGGCTCTGACATACGAGATCCTGTCAGCAGAGTCGGATATTATAACTATGTATTTTAGTTACACATTCTACTCACCTGGAAGTATCAGTATGTAAATACGCCTCTAAAATATTATGGCAGCACATTTTGAGTTCCAAGCTCGTGTGTCGTTTGCATAGAACGAATTCTCCGCTAAAGCCTAATAGGCTGCGGTATAGTCGTGGATTTATTTAGACTTTAAATTAAAATTTATAATGCCATGGAGACTAATTGTTTAGAGAATATCATGTTCGCACTTGTTTATTATGTGAATCATGTACATAAGAACAGGGATGCAAAGTTAAGACAACTCTAGCAGATATCCTTGTCAGGTGTCAAATGCGCCAGGCCCGGAGGAGCATCACCAAAAACCTCCTGGCCGGGCCATGTGGACAGCCGGCCAACTATATCTACAGATGGAATTTCAGATTAACGTGTTTTATCATAAACTGCCTGAGAAGCTCAGTCATCTATATCTAGTATTTTTCAAATAATGCAATTTATTTTTATGTTTAATGCAATTCCATGCCTCCCTAGATGCTATATAAATAGAAGAAAAAAAAAAGTAATAGAAACATATTGTACTAGAAAACAAAATGTCCAATAATTAAATACTTTGAAATAAAATAATCAAATAATAATGTGTTGAGTGTCGTTGAATTGTCGTGAATAATGTAATAATAGTAGTAGTAGTCGTAGTAGAAGTAGTGTAATTAACAGGTGGATGGCTGTCTCATTCTGCTGCTGCTAAGAGTTTGAACGGCATCAGCATCAGAACCAGAAGTGGTGACCATTTCTACTGAATTGTCGGTTTCAGCTCCGTCCTCGTCGGTGGTGGTTGAAGTACCACCGATTAGAAGAGCAGCAGCAGCCGCAGCGCCGGAAATCTCCTTCTCCTCGCTGGCGGCAAGATAGGTAGAGTAGTATTTACCGAAAACACCCCAATGGAATTTGACTAGAACGAGGATTCTATCAGCAAGAGAGACGATTTCCTTTGAAACTGGTCCTTCAGGGATAGGATTTCCAACCAGACCGTTGCTGATGACGGAGCTGTCTAAACCACTGATAGCGCCAATACCCGCACAGATGCCACTGAAAAGACTGGTGATGGTCTTCGCCTCGAGGAGTTTGTAGACTTCAGAACGGGGTTGTAAATGCTTAGATAGCCAGCCTGAACAGAGACTTACAAGTCGGTGAGATGGAACAACGACATGCTTTTTGTAGACGGTTTCTTCGATGCGCTTAGCAAACTCCAATGAAAGAGATTGAGTGTTCTTGGTCCATTTGGCATTGCCAGACGAGTCGCTGATGATGGCAAGAACGTCTTGCTTGAGACGGTTAATCGCCTGGGCAGACAAAGCCTGGGCAGCCAGTTGACGAGCATCGGGAGTCTTGAGACTGGCGATCTCGGCACTCATGACTTGCTGGTAAAGGCTAATGGCCAAGTGGATACACACCACTTTGCGCACTTCTGCTCTAAAGCCAGCCAATCGATAGAGATCAAAGCCAAAAGTAGAAGGGAACTCACTGACCATATCGTCCGAAGCACAAGAAAGCAGTTTCAAGAACCCGAAGATGAAGACAGACCGGTTCAAGTCGCCCGAGCTGTTAGCAGCTTGAGAGATGTTGAGCGAGGTATTGACAGCAACTTGGAATTTACTATGGGCAGATTTGTACCAAACGAGCCCATCGGTGAAATCAATCTTGCCCTTTGCGGTGATTTGGTTATAGTACTCCTGTTCGAACTCGATGGCCGAGTCTACGAGCATAGGACGGAGAGTGCGGATCTGGTGGTTGGCGACATCCAGTTTCATGGCTTCTAAGATAGCAAAGACCATTCTGAGTCCTTCGACCAGTCTTTTAGGAGACTTGGAAGAGATGCCCAGTTCGATGCGGGAAACCATCTGGTCAACCCAAGAGTCTCTCATAGGTGCACAGTGGGCCTTGAAGACGGTTGACAGCCATCTGGCGAGACCTAGGAAGTCCAAAGCGCTATGGCGGACCTGCTGGATGAGGAGATCAGGATCTAAGACCGCGTCGACGTACGAGCGGTTATGAACAGGCAGTAAAGACAGTAAGATTTCTCTTAGTGTAGCAAACAGCAGCACCAGCTTAGGAGAGCTGGTGGACTTGCCAGCCACCAAATCCTGGCAGTCGAGCACAATCGAGTCCCAGTATTTCTCAGCCATGATCTTCTTGCGCTTGCCGCGCTCCCCATCGAGGTTGGGACGGAACTGTAGTTGAGGGTCAAACACAATATCGTGACGCAGTTGGGGGTTTTTGAAGATTTCTTGTAAATCGATTTCCCGTAGCGACACGGAATTTACAGGAGGAGGTTGGATCCAGGGGCTTGTGGTATTAAATTTGGCTGGCGACAGAAAAGATTCGGGGGTTGGACTAGGAGAAGAGGAAGGAAGATTAGGAGAAGAGGAAGATTTTTGTGACTGGAGTTGTAACTTGTGGTGATGGGGGTGGTGGTGGTGGTGGTGTTGAGCCAGTTGAGCTTGGGTGTTGAAGGATAACCGCTTTCGCGTGCGTCTGTTGGTGGAGGAGGTGGAGTTGGTGGAGGTGATGGAGGTGGTGGATGTCGTGGGACAGGAAACGGTGGTCATGGTAGAGGTTGCGGGTAATGAGCCGTCTTTTCTCTTGTGGACTTTATTGACGTTTTCGTATAATAAGTTCGGTAATGACCGTGACCTGCCTCTATGGCTGTGACGTTTATTGGGTAGAAGGGGGAGTTGTAAAGACTGAGGTCGTTTATTCGAGCTGCTTGTGTGTTGGGAAGAAGAAGAAGATGAACAAGAAGACGATGAAGAAGATGAAGATGAACAAGAAGACGATGAAGAAGATGAAGATGAAGAAGAAGAAGTAGACGAAGAAGTAGACGAAGAAGACGATGGTTGAGGAGATACCGAGGCTTGAGAGTCTTTAGATTCGATGGGAGTGACCCAGGTAGTTGGAGTCGCCATCGTAGGGCCAGAGACAACACCAGTTGGTTGGGGTGGAGTCTTATCTAGCGGGTCAGTATCCATACTACTGCTAGTAAAAATGGAACGGGGCATGGTGGAAATTGTATTTGTATTTGTAGCTGTATTTGGGGGTCGAGTGGGATTTGTCGGCGCTTTTATTGACTTTCTATTCTTGTGACCGGATAGATCGATCGAACAGCACACACTCACAAAATAGCTAATAATATAAATGTTTCGAGGACGGAAAATCTATTTCGAATCTCGCGATGAAACTATGTATAAATATATGAAGAAAGAGAATTTCCTTACAAATCTTTTTTTTTTTCCGATGGGGGCAGTCTTGGATAAAAAAGGGCTAATTGTATTCTATTAATACTAAAAGGGCATTTTTTTTTTGTCATTTTTTTTTTTTTTAATATTCATACTGGAATTACAGTTGCTTTTTCTGGGATCTTGTTCTATTTTCGTTTCTTTTGTTTTTCCACCGGGCGTTGCTTTTTGTTACCGACTGGTCAACCTAACAGAATTGGATTAGCGTTATGTGAGGGCGCACGTTGCTTTTAGTGGAGGGTTGAGGCGGAACAAAAGTAACTAGGGATATGTATGATTCAACGTTTTTTGATGGGGAGAGGGAGGGAGGGAGTAGGAGATGGGAGGGAGTAGGAGATGGGAGGGAGTAAGAGAGGCAGCGGAGGGAGTAGGAGATGGGAGGGAGTAGGAGATGGGAGGGAGTAGGAGATGGGAGGGAGTAGGAGAGGCAGCGGAGGGAGTAAGAGAGACAGCGGAGGAAATAAAAGAGACAGCGGAGGAAATAAAAGAGGCAGCGGATATAGATAACCCGGTAATAGCTAGTGGATTGATGGTATTACATGGAAGAGAGTGAGAGTGGAGGTATGGAGCGGATATGGAGCGGAGGTGACTGGGAGATAAATCGATGTTTGTGTTGATGGAACAGAGGATTATGATGAATTCGGTGTGGGCGTGGAGCGGAGGTGGAGATGGAGGTGGATCGGGGCTCGGGGCTCGGGCTCGTCTCGAGGAACGGGGCGGACAAGGCGGAGCGAAAAGCCCTAGGGCAGGCTAAAAGGAATGCGCAAGAGCTGGCAACCGGAATGTCACAGGGCAGGTCAGCGGCTCCGGGAGCGAGCCCAAGCGCAAGAACTAAGCAAGCCTAAGAGTCAAACGCAAGCTGACCCGCAAGCCTAACGCAACCAGAAGGCTTGCCGCAATCGAAACTACTGCCGCAACCGTTTTCACTTGCTTGCTAATCGTCACGCTGGCGCTGGCGCTCCCGCAAGAGGCAGAAATAGAAGTAGCGTTTGGGATCGTGTTTTAGTAGCGTTTGAGTAGCGCGCGTTTCAGTAGCGTTTGAGTAGCTCGCGTTTCAGTAGCGTTTGAGTAGCTCGCGTTTCAGTAGCATTTGAGCAGTGCTTGAGCAGTGCTTGAGCAGTGCTTGAGCAGCGTTTGAGCAGTGCTTGAGCAGCGCTTGAGCAGCGTTTGAGCAGCCCTTGAGCAGCCCTTGAGCAGCCCTTGAGCAGCCCTTGAGCAGCGTCTGAGTAGCCCTTGAGAAGCGTCCGTCTCCGTACTCCGAGAGCTTGAGTTGGCGGCTGACTATTCTAAAGCTCGCTGGACACTTCTCGCCCTTTAAGCACAAACACTAAACTAATCTGCTAGTCCGTGGGAATGCATTTCAGCTAGCGTAGACCCTAGCGGTTCTTGCCCTGCGACTAAACAGCGCGGGTCCGTGTGAATGTATTTCCGCTACAGACAACTAACTACTAGGCCTCACGCGCCTGCTAGAACGCCGGCATCGTCTTCTCCGTGGAACCTCTAGCCACACCAAAACAGCCCACGCAAACAATAAACAATGATAATCAACCATCCCCAGATCGGTTAGAGAAATCGGAAGGAAAAGGGGCACCGAACTAGCAGAGCAACGCTCGGATGTGAATCAAGCAACGGGTTGCTAGGATGATAGAGGAAACCAGAAGCCGGAGCCCGGGCCTGGTGTTGCCGAGCGTGCCAGATGTTGGGACTCCCTCCAGCCGGAAGTTTTATACAGTCCAGCTTAGTCAAGTGAGGATGCTCTTAAAGCGGTACCCGTAAAAGTTCGAGCCGTAGGTCAGGTCGACACGATTCAGGGGCACGGCGCTGGGCCCAGATATGCTGGCATCGCAAGCTCTACTGGTAGAGCCCAGCCCGGCCAGAGACAGAACAAACTAAACGGTAAGTTAGTAAAGCCAAAAGCCAAAAAAAAAAAGTGAGGTCAGATGGATAGTAGCATGATAGAGGGATTGTTGTCGAGACTCTGTCGGTATACGGAAGGTAGGGACCGACCACATTTAGCGGGCGGGTTGATTCCCCCCCCTGAACATGTTAACGAGTGTTGGTCAATGGTAAAACAGTGAGGCGGTGGATGGGCGGCCCGGAGGTAACGTGATGTGGTGGTGGTGGTAGATTTTGAGGATTTACTTGTTTCCTATTTTACTATCATGTTATGAAGAGTTACAACGCTAAATTGTGCCAGTCCGCTAACGGCAGGCGGTTTGTGCTGGTGCTGGTGCTGGTGCTGGTGCTGGTGCTGGTGCTGGCGTTGGCGTTGGCGTTGGCGTTGGCGTTGGCGTTGGCGTTGGCGTTGGCACTGGATCGCCTGGCCAGCTGCTGGAGTTGACGATATTGTTTCTGGATCCAGCCGTAGACTAGAGATGATCAAAATGAGACATTCTCTAGAACGAAGCAATGAAAGGTAAAGCAATCGCCGTAGTAGCAAGGAGACAGGAGAGTATTGTGTAGGCAGACGGATGGAGATGGGGAGGGGGATGGACTGGACTTTGATCCCAAACGGAAACTGGTTGGACGCACTCGGAACAATGTTTATATGGTAGGTAGGCAAGGCAGGGTCTTGGAGACGGAAAAAGGATGTTTGTACCGTACACAGCCAGAGGATGTATCGTTGGACGCCAAACGACGTTTGCAAGGCATTTCTCATATCTCGCCCAGCACGCCGATGCCGGCGTTTGGTTTTCCTCTATCCAGTCGCTCCAGCCATTCGCTGCCTACCTCGCTCATGCCGCTCCATACCGCTCCATACCACTCACTCATACCACTCCGTCCATACCATACCCTCCATACCACCTACATACCACTCCATACGGCTCCCTAACGCTCCCTAACGCTCCCTAACGCTCCATACCACTCCCTACCACTCCCTAACTCTCCCTAACTCTCCCTAACTCTCCCTAACACCCCCTACCACTCCCTACCACTCCCTACCACTCCCTACCACTCCCTACCACTCCCTACCACTCCCTAACTCTCCCTAACTCTCCCTAACACCCCCTACCACTCCCTACCACTCCCTACCACTCCCTATCGCCCCCTCTCTACCGCTCGCTCTCAAAGCTCAACTCCCTATACATCTCAAACATTCTACCTAACAAAGTAGCCCCGATTGCCAGGCGAAATCGCCCTCAGAGGCACTAACAGGCCCGTCCCATACCTCTTTCTGCGCACTAGGCCAATATTAGCATCAACGCTGCTGCTGCCTTCAACGCCGACGCTAGACACTTTGGACGATCGCCGGTCTCCTGCATAAGACAATTAATTCGACGACGTCAACGGTAGCTGTTTGCGGTCTAGCTGGGTTGACTGTTCATCTCAACCCCCAAGCCGCAGTTGGTTAGTGCGCCGCGAGGGTCTGACGTTCTGCGAGACCGGGCTCTGCCTCCGGCGGCTGGGCTCTGCCCAGACCCGTAGCTCGCTGCGCTCGGCAGGGGGAGGAAGGGCCCGGGCCGGCGAAAGGCAAAGGGCGACTAGGCAGCGCCATCTCGCCTTGCCAGCGGCCGCCCAACAACGAGCGAAGCGAGCCACGGGTCTGGGCAGAGCCCAGCCGCCGGAGGCTGCCGCGCTGGAGCTGGTGGCAAGGCAGAAATGTTCTATGTACGAGAAGCTCGTGTTTGGTTGCGCTTATTGTTCCTTTACATTTGGGCTGCTTTGTTGTCAATCGCAAGGCCGCTCGCAGTGCATGTTCCCGCTGGGCGCCTGGGCTAACCCAGATCGATGATAGTAAGGGCAGTAACTTGATTGAGGCGGAAATGGAAATGATGGAAATGAAGGAAATGAAGGAAAAGAGGGAGGAGTGAGGGTAGCGGCGGAGATGAAGATGGGGGTGGGGGTACTAAACAATGCGGAAGGAGGTGGAGATTGGGAGTAAGTAGGTTGGACAGGGACAGAGACAGGGACAGGGAGAGGGCATGGGAAGAGGACGAAGAGCAAGAGTAAAATTGTCGCGGAATATGACCAGGCGATAGTGTAGAAGTAGTAGCAGTAGTAGTAGTAATACGCCTACTGCCACTCTCATTGTACGCTTACTCCTTCTCTCATAGCACGCGTACTCCTCCTCCCACCCACTCTACTCCCACCATACAATCTATAAACGTTAACTTTGAATTATAGAAACCATAACTGACCACTCGGATTAAACTTTTTGTTTTGATCAGGTGCGACTCATGTCAGGAGGCGGCCAAACCAATTTGTTACATGGCGCTATGATCCACTACATACTTTTACATATTATACTTGACAAGTTTAACGTTAGTACTTTGTTGCTTTGGCAAGGTTTGAAAGTTTAGACTGACAAAGAGTCACGCCAGATTAGCGCCAGCGGTAGGTTGGTTCTGGCATGATTGAGAGTCAAGCAAGAGCCAGACAACGACCAAGCGCTAGCAAAAGAAGAGAAAGCGAAGAGAAAGAGCGTGGTTAGCATTGTTTATTTCTTGCGTCCTGCCTGCCTATGTGTATATCACCTCCTCCTCCATATACCATTCACTCTCCATGCCCGCCGCCTACCCACTCCGCGTAATTTAACGTTTTAATACCACCTCACATTCCCACCAAAGTCTTAAACTTTATCTGTTGTTAATTAATTCTAACTTACTGTTTAGCTTTAGCGAGCACACGCGCTCCAACTATAACTTTAGTTGGATATGACGTACGGCCCAAGTCTAACTGAGACGGTTGATGATTCTATTTGAGCTCGTTACGGCTTGGTGTCAGGGCCCGATCTCCGCGTCTTGCTTTCTGCCAGTAGGAGGTTACTTGATCCGATCGAGATTGCCAGGCGCACACACAACTGCCTTGAAAATTCGCAAAACTTAAACATTGGCCATTTAATATCCAAATAAACAAACCACCAGGATCCATCCTCCCGATAAAGCCAGTCCGTGGCTCAAATCGACACCAACCCACACACCGCCGCCTGTCCCTAATCTTAGTAAGGAGGCCCTTCTAACGGCAAGGTACCCTAGGTACCTGCGTGGTTCTCAGCATTGATCAGGGCGGTCTTCACGATCAGGAGTGGCCCAAGTAAGGCGGTGGTGATGGTTATAGTACCAGGAGTGGCACTATATTTTAATCATGAGATCGCAGCCCGATCTTGAACATGGAAAATGCCAGTTGAAGACGATCTTTTTGAGTTGGGACGATCCAGCATGAAAGGAACAAATGAATTTAAAAAAGAAAACGACAAACAAACGCCCACACCAGAATAACCGGTTCAAATGAGCAGACTAAGGGTGAGGAGCGAATGCCGCCAATAAGACAACAATCAGATAAACATCATCCAAACATCAGCTAAACATCAGCTAAACATCAGCTAAACATCAGCTAAACATCAGCTAAACATCGGTCAAACCTTCTAGAAAACCTTCCAGAAACCTTCCAAACATCTCCTCAAACAACCATCAATCTGCTTTCGTTCCCTCTCTTCGACCCTCCCTTCAACCCTCCAACTCTCCCCCATCCTTCAATCTCAAGCACCCATCCTGTAAAGGGGCCTCGCATACTCGTATGCTCGCACACAACACTCCTCTACGGAGAGCTACTGTGGCATATGCGATGTTCAACGCTCACCGTGATGCTCCTGTTTCAACCCATGGAGCTCCGCTTTTTTTTTTAGCCCAATCTCTCTTTCAAACGTCTCTATCACCTCTCCTACACATGTATCAGGGAAATTATTATAATACTTTATTCTCGCAAAACACATCCCGGTATTGTTGCGAGACGGTCGCATCCTAATCCAGTCACACGCGTAAATTGATTTCTGACTCGGAAATCTATTAATTATTTTATTTTCATTTTTAACTTTGATATCTAGTCTCCTTTGTTTATACTTTACGGAAGCTTTTTATTTTATCTCTTACAAACTATCTGATAACTTTAAACCCTCCTGCCTAGCCGAATATTCCAAAAAAAAACTCTAAAGTATACGGTTTGTTGTAAACTCTTTTGTGTATACTGTCCATTCCACAATCCAGCCAACCGGAACTCCACTGGCAAATTATTTAATGCTGTTGCCGCCATACTCGGTACGATATGAGCAGTATTTGCAATTCTCCCATATATATATATATATATATCATCATCATCCAACCATCCCGGCTTCGATAACTGACATCGTCATACGATACTGCTTATCTCTCAATAATCATGCTTAAAGTAGTATACAATACATATTACAATACATATAACAATACATACAACAATAATAATACATATAAACAATACATATAATAAATAATAATAATAATAATAATAATAATAATAATAATAATAATACATATAAGACTAGTAATTATTATATCTTTAATTCACATTATCTTGCTGTCCCAGTCTTATCTATCTACCAGATTCTTGGTTTTATTAATATTCTCTCCGTTTCACTAATAATCTAAAAGTATAATAAATAAATGCTATTCACAGGAGATTGTTATAGTGAAGCTTGTTTCATGGCCTTACACGGTCACGGCCAAACCAAACTCTATACGCATCCTCAAGTACCAGCTGTAAAAGACGTGTCTGGCAAACTACCCCCAACCTTTCCAAACTTCCCCTGCTGTCAACTCGCGTATAGTCTCTCTCCTTACGCGTATTCTACGTTGCCATATCACGCCACTACCACTGCTCAGAGAGTCAAATATCTACCGTATCGTCTTCCCGGTGGTTATTGTACTCCGGCTCCGGCTCCCGACGTTCCTGCCTGCTTGCTCCGGCTCGGCGGCACATCAAACTGCTCACAAGACTGACCGACACTCCCAACCAGCCTCCCTCGCCGGAATAGCGGATCCCCCGGCGCCGGCCGTGGCTGACCGCCGGCCCCCTGCCCCCTGCCCCTTGCCCTCAGCCCCCGCGCCCCCGCGCGGCTACACAAGGGCTGTTTGGGGCAACTTTCCACTTTTTCTCTGTCTGTTTGTTGCATATCTCATTAACAGTGAAAAACGGCAGTACGTTTTTTTTTAATAAAGAAGCGTTTCTCTGTTTCCAAAGGCAAACAGCAAAAGACTCAAAAACCAGACGAATAATATATAACTCGAATCCTCTTTTTCCAACACTACTTTCAACACCGTTTGTGAATACTTGGTAGGCCCGTGTGTTTTCTTCCAGAGTTATTTGGTCGTTTAGTCTTTGTGTTCGATTGCGAATTGCATTCTCACAAACAAATCCATTTGTCCCAGTTCGGTTTTTGAATATATTTTGTGTAGCACGGAAAAAAAAAAAAAAGTCCTTTTATCTTAGCCCGGCTCTAACGGATCATACTAAAACTGATAAACATACACTGAAAATACAACTTCTTCAACGCTTGATTATTATTATTCGGAAACTGTGGTGTTTTTTTTTTTTTCCCTCTCGTCCTCCTTTATTGTTTATTCGTTCTGGTGCGACGTGTCAAATATTCGTACTCATTGTACCATCTTTTTGTTTGAGCAGGTACTAGATAGAGATATCTTTCATTCTTTGTAGTGTTAGACGAGTTACGGTTTGGACGACTGAACAGCAGTTGATTGTATCGTCGTACTGCGTTGGATTGAATTCATTAACCATTTAACCCTTTTTTTTTTTATAGCCACCCGAATTATTATCACCAAAAATGCCGTCATACTTCAGCAAAATCAAAAACTATTTCCTAGCGGATGCTCTTCCTGGAAACACGCTTCCTAAGCTGGAAACCTCGTTCGACCCCCGTCTATCGTTCCACCGACTGAAGAACTATCAATGGAAAAGAAGCGATCTCCAGTATATCCCAATGTTCATAATCATGCTGTTCTGTCTTATTATCGACTCGGACCCACCACTTTTTTTCCGGCTATCGATTGCCCTTCTATTGACGGTGGCTATTATTGTTCCCGTGACGTCCCAATTCTGGCTGCCGTTTCTTCCCATTGGCACCTGGCTTGTTTTATTCTACTCGTGCCGGTTCATTCCTCCTGAGTGGAGACCGTCTATCTGTGTGCGACTGCTACCAGCCTTGGAAACGATCTTTTACGGCGGAAATCTGTCTGAAGTTCTGGCGTCGTCTACAAATTCGGTGCTCGATATCTTGGCATGGATCCCTTATGGCCTTGTGCACTTCGGAGCCCCCTTTGTCGTATCGATTGTTTGCTTCTTATGGGGCCCTCCTTCAATGCTCACTGTATGGGCGTTTGCGTTTGGATGGATGAACATCATCGGCGTCAGTATCCAGATTTTGGTTCCGGCCGCTCCTCCATGGTACAAAATCGACCATGGTCTTGACCCAGCAAACTATTCCATGCACGGCAGCGCTGGCGGTCTGTCAAGAATTGACTCCTTACTAGGGCTCAATCTCTATACCGGAACGTTTGGTGCGTCTCCACAAGTATTTGGCGCTTTCCCTTCTTTACATTCAGGATGCGCTACCATTGAAGTCTTGTTTCTCGCTTACATGTTCCCCAGACTGGCTCCCCTTTGGTTCGGTTACGAAATGTGGATTTGGTGGTCGACAATGTATTTAACCCATCATTACTTTATTGATGTCATTGGTGGAGCCGCTTTGTCCTTTACGGTCTTTTACGCCTGTAAAATGACCTGTTTACCAAGAATGCAGATGGATAAGGTCTCGCGATGGTCGTACGAATATGTCGAGGTTGGAATCGCTCGCTTACCCGTGAAATTGAGAAAGTCCATCGATGACGGTGAGTTCATTGAATTGGCACCTTTTGGTACTGTCGGAGCCGCGGAAGTTCGAGATCTGTCTGACGAATTGGAATATCATTCTCCTCAACTGTCGTCTCCTGTGCCTCATCGCCCGGGTCTGTTCAGCGGAGTCCCAGGCCGCAGAAGTCCTCAGAGCCCACGATTATTACTCAATCAATTCAATGCTACAAGTCCTAATTCCAACGGCCACATTCATGGCAGTAGCAGCGGAGGCAGTCTCAGTAGCATTGCAGGACGGGGGGCCATTCCCGACCTTTATCATAACCATCATAAGACGAGCAGTTATCAGTATTTCGAAGGTGACTTACGAGCCACTTCGGCGTCGTCACCTGTGTCTGCTATTCGTCAGGATTATGGAGATATCCCTACTGCCGTGAACTCGTCTGGTCCTAGTAGCGCCAGTATAAGTACTAGTGGAAGTACTATTGTACATAGCGGTCGGTCCAGCACGCCTTCTCCAAAGGCCGAAGACTCGATTCTCACCAATATCTTCTCTGCTAGAGCCATTTCTCCAATCCACAGAGATTAGTTTGGTTGTTGCGATAGCCGTCGGTGATTAGTTTGTGTTCCCGTTGGTTTCTAATATGCCCTGCTATGCCCTGCTACGCCCAGTGTTTACGTTCCGATCATGCTGTATATTGTCTTTACGCTTCTCATCTTTCTACGTCTCTTCATTATTGCATGCCAGATTTTTTTTTTATTATTACTATTACTTCAAATTCACATTGCATATGGTCACATTTTGCATATCAATTATGTTTTCTTAATTGATCTAATCTCTAATTACTACTAATATTACCTACTTAATGTTTAATAATAATATATATTTTCTACACACTCATACGAGAAGTTGCAACTTCTAAAAGCGTCTGCCCGAACACGAGGATGAATAAATAAATAAATAAATAATCGATAACCTATCCGGTGGTGGTATTGGCAATCACCTGGTCCACCGCGGACTCGAGATCGGGGTACGCCTCTTTAATTTGCGACGCGAGAATGTCCCGGAACTCCTTCATAGCGTTCATTTTGCCATTGACGTATTGGTTTTGCTTCGCGAGCAGTTCGATGAATTCTCGCGTGTATACATCTGGATTCCGTCCATTCTCGATATATCTAAACAGTTAGTACCAGCACCAGTAACAAACCGGCAAATACATCACCTACTCTATAACATCCAAAGGAACCTTGTGCGATAACTCATATGAAGACGCATTCAGCTCGTCCATTTGCTTCACTAGGAAGTTCATTTGCTCGACCAATCCATCTTTCGCTTCAGGAGTAGCTTGAAAATCATGTACCATGATTCCTAGCTCGATCTGAGTTTGAATTATTTTCTGAAGCTGATTTCGAACAGATGTGAGAGAATCATTTCCGTTAGACGTCATGGTCGCTTTCGTTACGGTATCTGGTAGAATAACGACCTGGATGTCTGGAAAATGGCTCCTGTGTCTGCTCTGGCGCCAGGAAGTATGTGAAGATGTGAAGCGGCTCCGATAAAACAACCGCCTCGGTTGAAACGGCTCGGTAAATTATTGACTGAAGCTTACACAGTCAGTGTGTCTACTTGTCCAATATTTTAATAAGAATTCACATTTACTAGAGATAAACTCATATTTAGCTCTTGGCGTATATATTTTTCCATTTCAAGGGCCCATCGGATTATATATTCGTACGACAATCCGCCTAGTCTTTTCAGACTGGCAATATTCCCGTGCTGCAACCAATTATATCCCTGCGGCTCTGGGAATTATTATCAATCTGATAAGCAGCACCTTCCAGACAGAAGATAGAGAGATATATCGGTATATACCATTACTAAAAGGGTCGGTTTCTTCGTATACTATTATTTATTTTGCTTGAAATTGGAAATCACATCTAAATACCCCAAACAAAAACATTTTTACAGGAAAAGCTCATAGATAGCAAACAACAAAAACCGAGCGCACCAAATTACCTGCCCATTTAAGCATATAGTGCGAATCCTTTTCATGGATTTTTAACGTGGTTTTGTGGACAATCCGGATCAAAACTCAGCTACCAACGTTATTCTATCGTGAAATTCTTATTGCCCCACCTACTGCCTCTCTGGCCTATGTCAACGCCAAGGTCCACATGTCAGAGGAGGATGGAATTATAGAAGTCAATACCCATCGGGTGGTATGGCACCAAAGACCCCTCCTCAGTCTTTCAGATGACAATATTAATGCCATGTCCGGTGCAATCGCCGGTGTTACTGCCGGCGTTGCAGTATGCCCATTGGATGTAGCGAAAACCAGGCTACAGGCCCAGGGGGGGTTCTCTTCTCTCCAACGAACTAAAGACCCCAGCCTGAGAATCGTGACCAAATATTCCGGTCTCATGGGTACCGTGTCAACTATATATAAAGATGAAGGGGCCCGCGGTCTCTATCGGGGCCTGGGACCAATCATCATTGGATACATTCCTACCTGGACTATCTACTTTATGCTCTACGAAAAAACTAAACGAAATATCTCTCCGCACTTGTCTAACTATCCAACATTGATTCATATCGCATCTGCTATTACCGGTGGAGCCACATCGACACTGGTGACCAACCCGATATGGGTGGTCAAGACAAGACTCATGTCCCAGAATCAATCTACTTCATGGCATTATAAATCTACTTGGGACGCTGTCTCTACAATGTATAGAACAGAAGGTATCTCAGTATTCTATTCCGGGCTGGGACCGGCATTGCTTGGCTTGTTTCATGTCGCTATTCAATTCCCATTATATGAAAAATTCAAAAAGTTCTTCACATTTGAGAAGCGATACGGGCCCATCACCGAATTGGCCGAGCCTCCTCCATCCCAAAGCATAGCCGACGATGCCAAAGCAGTCGCTAGCGACAGTATGGGTATTCTCATCTCATCCTCTCTATCAAAGGTTATAGCATCCTCTATCACCTATCCTCATGAAGTGATTCGGACTCGAAATCAGATCCAAAATTATACTGCCGGCGGAGTCCCACAACGGAATATTAAATATCATGGCATCATTCACACTGCTAGAACGATATTTGTCGAGGAAGGATGGAGAGCGTTCTACGCGGGTCTGGGGACAAACATGTTCAGGGCCGTACCGTCAAGTGCTGTGACTCTATTGACTTATGAAATCGTCTCGGGATACATACGGAGATCTCGAGACAACCTAGATAGACTGTAATAATGAATGATTCTGCATACACATTGCTGGGCCAAAAACAAATAAGTGAATGTATAGATAGATAATTATATATCAAGTGGTCAGCAAAAATTAATATATTAATTTATTATAAACTGAACGTGATAGGATGATTCACAAAGGTTGAGGCGATATTTATCAAGAACACCAGGACCACACGATGCACTTCCTAGACCATGGACTGCGAAATCCACACGGAAGTTATTGCACTTCTCCTTAAAATCGAGTTCATAAGGGTGGCCAGCTTTTTCCAATTGAAGCGGTTTCCAAGGTTGAACACTAAAATTAATAAGATCCGAAGGGGTGGAAGATAAGGCGATAGCAGACATTGACGATGGACCACTCTCTGTGGCCAGTGAAGAGCTCGCCAATTTGTCCGTTAACTGTCTAGAAGAACCACCAATATTTTCGCAACACAGTTGAACCCATCGTACTTGAGTCCGGTTGCCATTTTCCTGAGGAACGTCATAGTTATAGAAGAGTTCATCCTTGTTAGCTTCATGGACACCGATTTTACCCATGTTGGAATCAGGATACGACTCAACATCCATACCAGCCCATTTGACTTTACTCAGATTATCATCAAGCACGAAATCAAGTCCTATACGAGGAACGGTCTCGGAAAAAGGTCCCTTGGGAGTCAAATTCACAGTAGCACTAATTTCAATAGCATCTCCATTTACACTATGTGTGAAGTCATAGATCAGCTGAGTATCAATGCCCCAGTTGACAACTGCCGGTGCTACCCAAGTATGAACAATGACCTTCACATTGTCGCTGTTATTGATCTCTTCTACTCGAACAGAATCAACCGATTCATGCAAATGGTTTACATGATAGTCTCTCCAACGCCAAGCAGAATCTCCAAGGTCATTATCAGTAGGAGCTCTCCAGAAGCCAATAGTAGGACCTTCTTTGATTTGCTGCTTTTCATTGACAACAATGTTAAATTTTCCAGTCGCTTTGCTGACGACGATCTTAGATATGTCTGATACAAGAATGAATGAAGAGATTGTTTCGCGTACTGAAAACTTAAGCGGTTTGGAGACTCTTGAATTCCAGGCCTTACTCAGTCCAGTACCAACAATCTTGTACTGACCGAACGCAATCTCATGTCCGGCATCTGCCCACGGTTTCGACTTCACAAGGCGAACAGACGCAGTAACAATCACTTCACTCTTCTCGAACTCCCGGTTCGTCTTTGTATCAATAGATACGCTGTACTCTCCAGATTGTCCAGGAGGAATCCGGCCTCCAATGTTGAGTTTCTCGTGGAAAACAATCACCTTTCCATCGCTACTGCCGCAATTTGGCGGTTCAATGGGCACTAATTCAGCAGAAACATCGATATAAAATTCCTTATCAGTCAACGAAATGTGATCGTGGAGGTTCTTCACAAAGATGGACAATTTACTTGAGCTGGTCTCAGAAAAAGTAAAAGAAACTGGTTGAATAACGTATTTGAACTGGTACAGTCCGGGCGTCCCAAGGTGCTCGGAGTCACACAGGCCATCCATGACAAAAGTGCCATCATGAACAGGCTCTTCGAAATCACCTCCATAAGCATAATAAAACTCGCCTTCTTTACCGCCTTTAATTTGTTTCCGAAGACCGTGGTTTGCCCATTCCCAAATACAACCGCCTAGCAACCGAGGGTACTTATAGAATAGATCTTGATACTCTTTTAATCCTCCGGGACCATTACCCATGGCATGGCCATACTCACAAAGCATAAATGGCTTACCTTCTCGTTGAGGTTCTTCTTCGACATACCAATGAGGAGAGTACATTCGACTATAAACATCCACATAATGAGCTTCATTGTTGCCGTTATCCTGTTCATAGTGAACTGGGTGAGTGAAGTTTTCCTTTAGCCATTTACACATTTCGATGTGGTTTTCACCAAAGAAGGCCTCGTTTCCAAGAGACCACATTATAACAGCAGGATGATTTTTATCTCTATGTGCCAATTGTTGAGCACGGTCGACGTACGCTTCCTTCCAGAGTGGGTTATCGGAAGTGAAATCTTCATGGTTTCGTGAGAAGCTAGGCTGGGTGCGCGGTAACTGCCTGTCTTCTTTAACGTGATGCCAATCGATATTCCGTAGAGCGTCCGTAGATGCGAATCCATGACACTCCAAATCGGCCTCATCGATAACATAGAACCCCCATACATCGGCCCAGTACAGCAACGAAGGATGGGATGGGTAATGCGAGCATCTAATAGTGTTTATATTATGCTGCTTCATCAGTAGCAAGTCATGTTTAACATCATCTTCCGATACGGCCCGTCCTTTTTGACTGTTATTATCATGACGGTTTGTGCCACGAAGTAGAATGGGGTTGTTGTTGACCAAAAACTGGCCATTTTTGATTTCAATGGTGCGAATTCCAAAGTGAGTATCTATTTTATGAAGAATAGACGAACTATCCTTCGAAGTGAGAATAATCTCCACGTCGTACAAAGAAGGAGACTCGGCCGACCACAGAGCCGGGTCAGGCACGTCTAAATGAAAAGCCACAGCTCGGACTTCTGACCCAGTGGCTTCAGCGAGATTGGTAGAGTCACTAGCAATGACCTGTGTCGTGCCCGAGTCGTATATTTTCACCTCTACTGATTCTCCACTAGATGCCATAATCGATGTGGTGATGGTAACTTTCGCAGTTTTGGATTCTCGGTCCAGCGAGTGTGGATTGGTAACAACCTCCAAAGTGTCCATTCGAAAATCTTCGATGTGACCATTGATGTCATAACTGATCAGGTTGACGTCTCTGAATATGCCCGAGATCCACCATTGGTCCTGATCTTCAATGAACGACCCGTCGCACCATTGAACTACAATGACCACGAGACGATTATCACTATCGGTAGCCAATTGAGTGACGTCGAACTCAGCGGGATTACGACTTCCTTGCGCATAGCCGACAAACTGGCCATTCAAAAAGACATAATAGCCACTATCAACCCCGTCGAATCTTAGGCGGTGTCTAGCGCCGCTTGATTCAGTGCCAATATCGAATCTTGTTTGATAAACGCCAGTGGGGTTTTCCGACGGAACATAAGGAGGATTCATAGGAATCGGATATGAGATATTGGTGTACTGTGGTTTGCCGAACCCCTGCAATTGCCAATGGCCCGGGACTTTAATTGAAGCCCAGGTATTGATTGTAGATACTCCGATAGGCGTATCGCCCATCAAGCCAATACCGTAGGAAGACTGGAATTCCAAATCGACACATTCAAAAGCAGAAAGCAGACTCTCACAAAGCAAGAAGCTCCAGGATCCGTTCAACGACTGAGCTTCATCCGGGATATAGTAACTTCTGGGAGGGAGTTTATTGATCTGAAAGATCTTTGGGTTCTCGATATACCCGGTCAATTCCGACACACAGGGAGTTGAAGCCATTGTGACAGATGGACGAAGAATAAGGTTCTAACAAAGTCACCTCGAGTGCCAACTGGGACGTAAATATATCGATCTCTATTTAAATAGTTAATGGCCTTACGGCACAGCCTTATTTAACATCTCAGATTCACGTGGGACCCCCACATCCATACCGCAGATTACCACCGCAGACAGGCCCTTACATACAGTGCCCTGCATACCGCCGACAGATCTTTGCGGAGTTACAGCGGGTGGAGGTCCGCACGATTGTCCGCTGCCGGTCTCCGGTCTCTGGTCTCCGGCCTCCGGCGGCTGGGCGGCTGGGCGCTGCCCAGACCCGGAGCTCGAGCTTCGCTCGAGGCGCTGAGAATTTTTAGATATTGTGTACTCAGGATATCATATTTATTCCCAGGATATCATGTCTATACTCAGAATATCATATTTATACTCAAGATATCATATCTATACAAATAATCGGGTGGAGATGTGCACGATTGTCTGCTGCGAAACCGGACACCGTCGACTGGGTTCCGACATCGGTGCTGGCTCGCGAAGCGAGCACAACGGGTCTGGGCAGCGCCCAGCCGCCGGAGGCAGAAGAGTGGTCTATGTACAATAAAACGTGTTGCTAGGCACGACGGTAATAGATGGCAGTAATGGAGTCTCCGCAGGCGATGACTTGGTCGACCTTTGCCTTGCGGCGTTTGCCAGCTTCGTTTTTGAATTCCATGCTTATGCCTTTGGCGAGTTGGAGGCTAATGGGCGAGACAGCAGCGGTGCCAGTCTGCGGGTCAATTTCGTATAGGGGAATTGACTTGGGATAGCCGGCGATGTTGCGTTTGCCATTGCCGAGTTGAGAAGACTCGTTGGTCCCCCAGATCAGCACATCTTGCGAGGTCGGCGAGCTGTCAAGAGATACAGCAGTGTGGGAGGGACTGACCGACCAGGAAGCGACGTTGATGGGTACGCTTTTCCTGAGTGACTCCGAGTACGCCGAGAGGCCACTAAAATGCTTGACTTTAAGGGGGCTTGGTTGGGACTGGGAAAAAGACCCAGTGCCCAGTTGGCCAGTAAGGCCATTTCCCATAGAGTAGACGTCTTCGGAGTTCGGGCCTGCCGTGACAGTGAAGTATGAAATAGATCCTCCGGCGGCGATGCCAGTGACTCGGCGCTGGATATCACCACCAAATAGCGTGCTAGAAATGGGCAGTTCAGTAGGAACAGCGATATTAGATGTACGATAGGAATACGAGATTCCTAACTGACCATATAAATTTTCGCCGAATCCTAGTAGCTTGCCGTCTCTTGTAAGCGCCAGTGAGTGGTAATCGCCTACAGCGATTTGATGGATGGGAACTTTCTTTAAAAGCTTGATTTCGTGGAGCTTACCTGGTTTAGGAGGCTCGTCGAATTGTGACATGAAAGCAATTCCATACTGGCCTTTAGATTCGGTTGGTTGTTGGATTCCAGTAGAGCCCGAGAACACCCGACCTTTAGACGTAAGTGCTAGTATATGATCCCTGCCTACGTCAATATCTTTGACATATTCTCTGAAATACAAAGAAGGAGTTTGTATGACAGAAACCGCGGCGGCAGAATTCGACATGCCATAGCCACCCCATAGGAAGGAAAAGTACGAGCACCAATGGGTATTAGTACCAGCAGCACCACCATCAACACTTGCTGCTCCACCGACTGGCCAACTATAGATATAACCAGAATTCGTTAATGCATAGACCGATTTGCCCGAGGAGACCTTTACTTTGACGACATTCTTGCCCTTGAGCAGAACTTCGGGCCTCTCGACACTGGCGTCTGGGCCTCCCCATTGAACGACGTCGCCATTCTCCAGTACAGCCACTGCGACACCACTGGTCAGGGCCAGATCGCGCAGAATCCGGCCATTGAAGTACTCCAAACGACAAGGAAGCCTCGCTGTTTGGATTTCATGATTTGCAGTAATGACCTGGTTCCTATTAGATCCCCATGCCAGAACACCGGGCCGTTCTTTCAGCGTATTAGCCGTCAATCGTTCTCCTACGATTGGTGGTTGTCTAAACGAATCTGCCAGTACCGGGCCTTTTGTATTTGTGAGCACCGTGAACGTCGAGGCGGCAACCGCCACGGCCAAAGACGTCTGTTTAAACATGATCAATTAGATCTGGCATCAAAGTTTCAACGGTTCTTCCCTGTTCTCTTGATCTCCCGTGTTTTTCCAAAGAAAATGTGTGTCACGTGAACACGTGCCGCGTGCGCAGCGGCGGTTCTCTGCCCATCGGTCGGTCGTTGATTGAGGCCGGGCTCGCGAAGAGGACCTTACTAAACGTCGCTCGCGAAGCGAGCACAACGGGTCTGGGCAGCGCCCAGCCGCCGGAGGCACACAGCCGCCGGAGGCACACAGCCGCCGGAGGCACACAGCATGGTACGTGGGAGGGCGGCGTAAAGTGTATATAAATAAATAACGAGTAGCGACATTCACGCCAGAAGACGTATGTACGCCAGAACAACGGCGAAGATACCGGTACAGACACCGATCAGCCATTGGGCGACCTGGACTTTGGTGCCCTCTATCTGTGTTTTGAAGTTGGCTAGTTCTTGGTCGATTCGTGTGTCGGTCTCTTTGATTTTCAGCTCGTGGATTGCCGACTCTTCACGGATGCGTCCCTTTTCGAGATTGAGGTCGAGCCGGACATTGGCGCGGGATTTGGCGATCTGCTCCTTGAACTTTTGGCGGACTTTTTCCAGATCTGAGTTCAGGCGTTCGTGTTCGTTTGTGACGCGAGTGAACTCGGTCTTGTCCAAGGTCTGGAGTTCCGA
Organism: Sugiyamaella grinbergsii; assembly: GCA_030579895.1. Lineage (NCBI taxonomy): Eukaryota > Fungi > Ascomycota > Dipodascomycetes > Dipodascales > Trichomonascaceae > Sugiyamaella > Sugiyamaella grinbergsii. Next base: position 30,787 of record JAKTRT010000061.1, on the reverse strand, counting down.
CTTGAGTTTGGTGAAGTCGACTTTTTGTTGGTACATTCTACGAGAGAATTCTTCTTTTGATACTAGGTTTTCTGATAAGTGCTCGACGCTGTCGTCCAGCACCGAAGCAAGGGCTTTTAGTACTGCCTCAGACTGGGTCTGGGAGAAACCCTGTCGTTCGAGTTGCAGGGCGAACTTCCTCGTATCAAAATGATATTGGCCTAGTTTGAGTCTGAGATTGCCATTCGAGAGTGCTCGCTTTTGGGCTATGGCGGCCGTTGCCAGAAAACCGCTCGAAGCGCGAGTTCCGTAAACCGATCTCAGCATCGTTTGTGGAAACATGGGAGTAAGTTGGTGAAGCGTGTTGGAGGTAAATGCATTCGACAGTTGACGGTATGCGGCTTGTGAGGCGCAGGGACGAGAGCGACCTACGAGAGCTACCTACCGATAGAGCTTTAATGGGACGAGTAATTATTAGTTAATTGATATAATATATATAGAGTTTAAAAGAACAGCTGTTTCAAAATCTTGACAGTATCTTCGGGACAAGTAACAGCATGGCCAATGGTTCTTGGGTCCTCGTAGATCTCGTAATCGTTTCCTCCTTTGGCAGTCTTGTCACCGAAAAAGTGGACCTCCTTAAAGTTCTCATGCTCGATATGTTGTAGACAGTAGGTCTTGTCCCAACCCGTAGGGAACACATCGAACGAGATTTGGCCTCCAATCGAATAAGTAAGACCGTAGTCGGGGAACTCGGCTTTCAAAGCGTCAACAAGAGTCGAACGAATATGATGTTGCTTATCATAAAGCTCGAATTCATTACGCTCAGCAATGGAAGCGTTACGGCCAACTGGAGAAACGTTAATCATTCCATTACGGAACTCGATAAAAGTACCTCTACGTTTAGGAAGGTCGATTTCCGCGAGATGGCCAAGGATGAATTTAACAAGTTTATTGTATTTCTCCTCGCCAATCCAGCCGATAAAGTTCTGAGTAGCCAATTCTTTGCCTGACTTATAGGCAGTAAGGCCGTTCTCAGAGAAACAGTAATCGAATTGAGCCAACACGTCATCGCCGAGTTGCTCCTTTTGCTTAGCAAGATCGGACCCCCCGACAAACCCAATGACGGTTTTTTTACGCAGCTCCTTAAGAATGTCATGAACTTCAGGGGTGACAAACTGACGAGCAGGAGTTAAAGTTCCGTCGACATCGAAGAGGACAATGGTAGATTTAAGAGGGCGTTGTTCAAGGGGGATAACAGACGAGGACATGGTAGGCAGCGTTAGGTTCAATTAAGGTTACAAAGAGAAGAAGAAAGGATCTTTCAATTGAAGAAGGGACGATATGAACAGGAGGCAGGTTTCGAACGGACCGTGTTTTCCAGGAGGAGATGCCAGGTCATTTAAAAAACGCGGTTTTCTTCGAGGGTTAGGTTCGCCGGCCTTTTGGTACAGAGGGATCAGAGATGTCGGCACAGCCTTGTCAGGGGGGAATTACAAGCAGGGCCTGAAGATGAGATGAGATGATATGGACGAGATAGCGAGGAGAGCGTCCTTTCAGTGGAAATATATATCTATCTAGAGGTTTCGAATAGAGGAGAATAGCGACATCGATAGTGCGTTTCTGGCAGTAAAGATGCTCAAGAAAAGCGAAGCGAGGCAGGCTGGGCGAGAGTATGGTTCAGCTACAGAGCTATAAAAGCTCAGACAAAACCTGTAGTCTGCATTTTTAACGCAGCGTTATTTCTCAGACTAGACACAAAGCACAGTGGAGCATATTCGAGGTACAATTGACTGTCAATAACGGCGATTATGAACAGAAAGAAAAGCAATCGAGCGTTTCAGAGCTCCTCGGATCAATAACAGGCAGTTATGCAGCACACACTTCATAGACCGAACAAAAAAAAGAACCCACCCTCAAACAGCTCGCGGAGCGAGCACAACGGGTCCGGGCAGCGCCCGGCCGCCGGAGGCTCTGGCAAACACATCAACATATTAGCTAGGAGATTTTATTTTGTTATTTTTTATGTTTTCTTCATTATAACCAACGTCGTAAAAAATATATATAATGGAACAAAACATTTAGAGTCTTCTACCTCTACGACCACCCTTTCTACGGGTAGAGTCAGATGGGACAGGAGTGACATCCTCAATACGGCCGATCTTGATTCCGGAACGGGCGAGAGCTCTGAGAGCAGATTGAGCACCAGGGCCAGGGGTCTTGGTACCGGTACCACCAGTGGCTCTGATCTTGAAGTGGAGAGCGTTGATACCGACCTCCTTACATTTGACAGCAACGTCTTGGGCAGCCAACATGGCAGCATAAGGAGAAGACTCGTCGTGGTCGGCCTTGACCTTCATACCACCAGTAACACGAGAGATGGTTTCACGGCCAGATAAATCGGTGACGTGGACAAAGGTATCATTGAAAGATGCAAAGATACGAGCAACTCCGAAGACAAGCTCTCCCTCACGGGTTTGGAGACCAAGGGTGACGTTTTCTAAGTAGAGTTAGTATTTTAGTTGTGGTTGTGGATGAGGCGAGATATGAGAGGTAGAGATGGACGTGGTAAGAAGTGGAAGTGAAAAGTGAAGGCATTTTTTTCATGCGATGGTTTTGGTTTGGTGTCGGTTGGTCAAAGTACAAGTGCACAAAATGCTGTCGAGATTTAATGACGCTGACGAATGCCGCCGACGCTATTTACACGGTTCAGTTTGTTCCGGTTATTATTCAATGTCGATGTTGAGCAACTGTCAAGACAAGACAAGACACCACAAAACACTTCATTCGCTCATAGTCCACATCGCGGAAAAGTCGTCAAACACGCAACTCGCTCTGTAATAATCGAATCTCAAAATCTCCGTCTTTTTCTCGTTGTTGAATTATCAAAGTCGTAATCATTCGCTGTCGATACCTTCACAATCTTCACCAACACCGGTCTCGATTCCCTCATTTCTACCACATCATCTTGTTCGTTCTTCACTCAAATCTCCTTTTAAATCTCCACTTACCGTTCTTTGGTGCCATTTTTATTCTGTATTTGAGTCGTAATCTGTCTGTACTACAAGTCAAACTAACACTTTGAACAGGGCTAATATTCAATGTCTGTGAAGATGTGCGAGTGGTCGGGGGTGAAATTTTGAGTGCTGAATGTGAAAAACGCACGTCACACAGAAACTGCCTAAATAGGTAATAACCCGTCCTCTATTCACTATATGCTTCATTCCGTCATGTGACCCATATGCATTACATAGTTCATGCAGGGAGATAAGATAACCGAGAATATTTACGATGCGCTCGTATACTCCTCCCTTCAACTGTAAACCCATTCATGTCCAACCTTCTCCTGAAGTTCCCAAAGCCTCGCCTTGTCACATTCGATGCCTTTGGTACTTTGTGCACCCCCAGCTCCTCAGTCGAAGAGCAGTACAGCAAGTTCGCCAAACAGCACGGGGTGCTCGTGGAGCCGACCGAGATAAAACTCAGGTTCGGGGCCGGTGAGTAGTCGTCGTGTGGTGCCTTCGGCGGCTGGGCGTTGCCTAGACCCGTTGTTCCGCTTCGCGGAGGGTCTGTGGTAGTAGGTGTACTCCGCGAAGCGGAGCAACGGGTCTGGGCAGCGCCCAGCCGCCAGAGGCTGACGTGCCCATGCTAACTCCTGTCAGCGTTCAAATCGGTCAGCTCTCGATACCCCAACTATGGCAAGTCAGTTGGCCTGCCGCTGAAGTCGTGGTGGATCAAGATCATCCGGCTCACGTTTAATGACTATCCGATTCCGGATCAAGCGTGTACCGCGTTGTATGAACATTTTAATACTGCCGACGCTTATTACGTCTATCCCGATGGAATGCAACTGGTCAGCAGTCTGAGTGAGAAGAAGTTCAATATGGGTATTCTGTCCAATTCGGACTGTAGAATGCGAGCGGTGCTCGGAAATACCGGTTATTCCCAGTTCATAGGTTCAGATAATATATTCCTGTCGTACGAGACTGGGTTTGAGAAGCCTAGTTTAGACGCTTTTAAAGCAGCGGCGCAGAATGTCGGAAGCCTGTCAAGCGCGGGGGTTCACGATCTGAATGCTGCGCCGGAACAAGGACATATTTACAGCCATTTATGGCATGTCGGAGATGATGTTGACAAAGACTATAACGCTGCGTTCGATAACGGGTGGAACAGTGTTTTGATCGATCGAGACGGGCTGTTCTTGGATCAGAAAGAGTTGTTACATGCATATAGGGGGGTTCCTGGATATAATTATTTTAGTGATAAAGATATGACTATTGTCAGTTCTAGTAAGGAGCCGGCTAGAGTTCATACCAGTGATATGAGGAGAATTCTCCATCTATTTGACTAGTGGGAGTTGTATATATAGTAAAAGTACATAAAAAAGTGTGGCAGTAGGGCCAATTCTATGAGATATTCTATAGAATTAAGTTAATTACGTTGTTGTATATGATATACGGTCGTAGAGGTTCTGGGGTCTCTCTATTCAGGGTCCATTTTTTCCAGTCTCTCCATGTCGACGGTGAACGCCGCATATTCTCTGGATGCGATTTAAACAACTACACAAACGTACCCGGACTTACTAGATACACTCACTACCTTCATTCATCAAACACGAACATGAAAAAAGACTCGGATCGTTCTTTCTACCATCTGACGCTTCCTAGAAGTGTTTTGTTTTTTGAGCAGTGGATGGACACGAAGCTGGAGTTTGATTCCATCGAGGTCCCTCTAGATCAACAGCCGTTAAATGGAGACGATGAAGACCTTGCTCCACACTCTCAGTATCCCGGATTTGGATCGAAACTGAAGAATAAAGAGAGGACCATGCCCAGCTGGCTCGATTTGGGCTTGGATGAGTTGTCGAATAGACGACCGGGCGAATTCGATAGAACGATCGTCGGTGACCCAATGTTTGGCATCACAGGAAATGACGATGAGTTCCCCGACCCTCGAGGCGGAGTAGGTCCTAGTGGAACACCAGTTTCTGGCACCCAAGCTCAATCGTTTGGCTCTACATCATCCGGGTCAGCAGCTTCTGGTTCGACGTCGGTGTCTGCTTCTTCTGGCTCGGTGTTGAATGTGACTCCCGGTGCGGGTCGGAGTCCCATGCAACAGGGGCCCCGGTTTGATAGAAATCACCTAACGCGAGCAGCTCCACGATGAAATGATGATTGCTCTATTGATCTATCTATTGAATTACATCGGATATTGTATATTTCTAGCTGAAGGTCTATATCCGCTACATTGAGATATGACCATCTAAACAGCACTTCATCTCGCCCCTAATGGCATCTCCAATCTCACTCGTAGATGCGGTTCCTCCAAGATCTCTAGTACGAACTTCGTGGCCTCCGATACTTTTTGAATCCAGCACCTTACGAACCGACCCCTCTATATAACCTGCAATGTCTTCCCGATCAAAGGAATACCTAAACATCAATGCTACGCTTAGAATAGTTGCAACGGGATTCACTACCCCCTTTGGAAGGTCCGGGGCTGAACCATGGCTTGGTTCATAAAGACCAGGACTATGTTCCGACTCGCCGCTGCGTTTCTCTTGACTCGGGACTCGAGACAATGAAGCTGAGGGTAACAACCCCAAAGAGCCAACTATCACTGCTGCTTGATCAGATAGAATATCTCCAAAAGTATTATCGCACAGCAAAATTCCGTTCAATCGGGTCGGCTTTTGCATCATTACTACTGTAGCACTATCAGCAAGTTGATGAGATAGGCTTATAGTCTCACCACTACGATCCACTGTAGTCTCTACAGTCTTTCTCCATAGTCTAGATACTGCCAATACATTAGCCTTATCACAAGAGATTATTCGCGGCGATGCCTTGTTGTGACTCTTTGCTAAATAGATTGCCATTTCAGTAATCCGTTCCACCTCATATTTATGATAACCCCAAGTGTCAGCAGCGTAATCATCGGTTTCGACTTTCTCTCCAAAGTAGGCTCCTCCACAATTCTCTCGTAGAACAATGAAGTCAGTTCCTCGGACTATGTCTGGTTTTAGAACCGAGATGTCAATTAGACTCTCCGATTGGATCTTACAAGGCCGAATATTCGCCCAGCAGTTTAACTCCTTTCTCAAAGTCAATACTCCCGCTTCAGCCCTTAATCCCGAAGGATGATTCTCCCATTCTAGGCCCCCAACGGCACCAAATAGTACCGCATCGCTCTTTTTCGCTTTAGCTACAACCTTACTAGTAATGGGTGTATTATATTTATCAATAGAACTACCACCGAATAAATCATATTCCAGTTCTATACTCAGCGAATGCTGAATTTTTTCGTGACCGGCGATCAAATTGATCAATTTGACTGCTTCGTCTATGACCTCTGGTCCGACATGATCTCCAGGAAGCACTAATACTTTGTAGGTGACCATTTTTTTTACACCTACGAACAAGATATCCACACTAGACAACATCACTTTTTAATCCATTCACCCACCTTATATATATTCCTATATTCAGACCTTTCGGAAATGCAATTCAGGTCTCGCTTTGGTCCCTCCCCCCGCAATAACCGTTATCTAGCATATCAATCTCCAAATACGGAAGGGTATCTAATGCACAGGAAGTTTACACAGATTATAAAGTCGAGCCCTTTTTCTTCTGTAAATAATCAATTCAATCTAATTTTGATATCAATTTAACTATGTCTCGCTTATCAGGAAAGGTGGCAATCGTTACTGGAGGAGCATCCGGCTTTGGGCTCGGGATTACTCAAAAATTCATTTCGGAGGGTGCAAGAGTACTGGTATTAGATATAAATGAACAGAGTGGGTCTAAATTATTAGAATTGATTCCTGATTCTAAAAACAAGATACAATTCCTAAAAGCTGATGTTACAAAAGAGACCGATTGGCAAGAAGCAGTTAAAGTAGCACTCGAGCAATGGTCAAGACTCGATATAGTTATTAACAATGCAGGAACTACATATCCAAACAAACCGTCATTGACGGTGACTGAACAGGAGTTTGATAAAGTGTTCTCGGTGAATGTCAAAAGTGTATATCATTCTTTTGGAGTAGTTATTCCTCATTTTATCCAACAAGGCACCGGTGGAACCTTTATTCAGATTTCATCTACCGCGGCATTACGTCCCCGGCCCGGTTTAACTTGGTATAATGCGACCAAAGGGGCTGTTTCTATCGCCTCTAAATCAATGGCAGTAGAGTATGGGTCACATAATATTCGGTTTAATTGTGTGTGTCCAGTGGCAGGCGAGACTCCGTTATTGGCTAGTTTTATGGGAGAAGATACTCCTGAGAAACGGGCTGCGTTTAAGGCTACCATTCCACTAGGAAGGTTTTCCAAGCCATCAGATATTGCTAATACGGTTGCATTTCTAGCCAGCGAAGAAGCTTCTTTTCTCACTGGTTTAGATATGGAAGTAGATGGAGGTCGCTGTATATAACTACATATAGAGTACTCTAATAATATATATATATAATAAAGACGAAAGGATTTATGATTACATATATACAGGAGGAACCTACAGCTTCTTGTAACTCTTAACGAATTTAACAAGATTTGCAAGACCCTCTTTTAAATCGTCAGTGGCATTGCCAAATCCAATCCGAACATATCCAGGAGACGAAAACGCTTCTCCTGGTACCATCATCGTGCTATATTCAGCAATAAATGTCTTACAAAAGTCGTCAGTATCAGCCACTCCCTCGATCTTTAAAAACATGGTAGTACCACCTTGAGGGCGATACAAGGACACTGCTCCGTGGCAATCTTTAACGAATTGATCAACAATTGCAAGATTCCTCTTACAAAGCTGTGTATTATGTTCGAGAAGTTTATGGCGACCGCTAAGAGCCCAAGACGCAATCAGATCGTCAATAATAGATACACAGATTGTAGAGTAGTCTCTATGTTTCATACATTCTTCAATCACGGATTTATCTGTAGACACAATCCAGCCAAACCGGATGCCTGCCATTGCAAACGCTTTGGATGTGCTACCTGTAGAAATACCCTTTTCATAAAGACTGACCACGGAACTAGGAGGGTCAACTCCTCCAGGAAGACTGTGGAACAATGGACGATACACCTCGTCACAAATTAAATAAGCACCTGCCTCACGAGCAATCTCCACTATCTCTTTGAGCATCTCTTCACCAATAACCGATCCAGACGGATTGTGAGGAGAGTTTATGTTGATAATCTTAGTCTTGCCTTTCTTGACCATACTGCGAAGTTCATTTAGATCTGGTAAGAAATCGTTTTCCTGGCGTAGCTTTAACAGTTGTACATCACCACCGAAAACAGCAGGAACGGATTTCAATTGCTGGTAGACGGGATCAACGCAGATAACGTGGTCACCGGGACCAACTAAAGAGTAATAGAGCAGGAAGTTTGCACCAATGGCTCCATTTGTAGCGAGAACGTCGTCGGGAGTGACTTTGATACTGCCTCTTGAAGTCTCATTGTACATGTCTGCTATCGTGGTCCTCACAGTGCCCGAGCCCGGAATTGACCCATATACCAATCTCGTAGACCGTATCGCCTTGATCGGGAATGGGATCCCGATAATGGACTCCAATTGATCAATTGAGACTGAATAGCAGCAAGTCTCGGAAATATTTACTTGGACCTTTGTTTCATAGGTGTCCATCCATCTTTCGACATCGAAATCTTCTTGGTAAACCATTTTGCTTGAATGTCTAGAGTATGGCGATGGCGGTAGTTTTAAACAGTGATATGCTGGTTTATAAATGGCTGATATGGGTGCTATGTACAATGTGCATAGAAGGTAGCCGAACAACTTTACAACGCTTTTTTCAGAAGGACTTCCTTCGGACGAGGAAAAAAACCGCGAGATCAACAATAATAGTATTCGTATGGAATATGAACAACTGAGTGACTCCCTGACATGACAAATTCCTCGGAATTACGTGTGTTGGTTGGCCCAGTTGGGAAGAACAGAGGGATGGCATACATCTCCACTGGCTTGCTGCACTTTATGAGTAGCTGCAAAGTGATCCGGCCATGTTCTTGCTCGTCGTCACTCGAACTGGTATACTCGACTCGAGCGAAGCTCGAGCAACGGGTCTGGGCAGCGCCCAGCCGCCGGAGGCAGCCTACACAGTCGAAAGCAAACAATAAGTCTATATAGAGCTAATTAGATCCCTTGAGGAACAGCTGGTAACAGATGTTATCAGTTTCCTCTACCCAGGGGTAGTTGAGAGATGAGAGAAAGAGTTCGAATTGTTCGTTTTCCGATGGAGGCACTGTGATTCCCGCAACAATCTTGCCAACATCAGAACCATTGTCTCTATAGTGAAACAAAGTTATGTTCCATTTTGATTTGAGTCCATTGAGGAACCGCATAAGAGCTCCGGGACGTTCTGGGAACTCGAATTGGAAGACTCGTTCGGTGGGGGCATTGGCTTTACCGCCAACAAGATATCTGGCATGGGTCTTGGCAAACTCGTTATCACTGACATCGTTTGCAGAGAACCCGAGATCGGATATTTTGCCGAGAACTTCGGCTACTTCGATTTCTCTATTATCGACAGAGAATGACATGTAGACATTGGCAGTCTCTCCATCGTCATAACGGTATGAAAATTCCGTGACGGCTCTAGGCTGGAGAATGGAAATAAGTTCTCGGAACGACCCGGGGCGTTCGGGAATGTTTACAACAAGAAATACTTCTTTGCCTTCACCGAGTTTAGCCCGTTCGGCGACAAATCGCAGGCGGTCGAAGTTCATGTTGGCTCCTGATAGAACAGCCACATAAGAAGATGAGGAATGATCTAGTTCAGGATGCAATGCAATATACTTCTGAATACCTGCTACTGAGAGGGCACCAGCAGGCTCGACAATGGATCGGGTTTCTTGGAAAACATCCTTAATGGCAGCGCAGATTTCATCTGTAGTAGTATGTACAACCTCATCAACGTATTTTTGACATAATCTAAATGTTTCCTCGCCAGTCACTTTGACGGCGGCCCCATCAGCAAACATCCCCACTTTATCCAAAGTGACCCTGGCGCCGGTGTTCAACGATCTATACATAGCGTCGGCATCATAAGTCTCGACGCCAATGATCTTGACATGCGGAGCGATTCTTTTAATGTAAGCAGCCACCCCGGCAATCAAGCCACCACCTCCAACACCGCAGAACACAGCCTTTAGTTGTTGGATATTCACTTGGCGAATAATCTCTAATCCAATAGTACCTTGACCAGCAATAACATAGGGATCATCAAAAGGAGGGATATTAGTGAGGCCATGTTTCTCGCATAGTCTAGCGCATTCAACTTTAGCTGAGTCGAAATCATCACCATGAAGGACGACTTTAGCACCCATTCGATCGACATTGGTGAATTTGATGGACGGGGTGGGAGTAGGCATAACAATAGTGGCGGGGATTTTCAGATGCTTAGCGGAATACGCTACGCCTTGAGCGTGGTTACCAGCCGAGCAAGCAATGACTCCCTTCCAGCTCACTTCAGGGGATAATTGAGCCATCATATTATAGGCACCCCTTAGTTTAAACGAAAACACCGGCTGAAGGTCTTCTCTCTTAAACAAGATGGTGCTATTTAATTTAGATGACAGACTCACTGCTGGTGTTATAGGAGTCTCGTGACAAACATCGTAAACTCGCGACGTCAAGATGAGACGGAGGTAATCTGGCGTACCATCTGGCAGAATATAAGACGGATCGACCGTAGAGTATGTTGGCATGATGAGGGAGGGAATTTATGAGATGAGCGTTGTTGCTTGGCACTCTTCTTGTTCTATTTTCTATGGTACGCGTTGCAATCTCTAATAAAAAAAAATATTCCGAATCAAAGTGAAATATTATCCATCAGTCGATTATTTCAATATTGCACCCCAGAATGAGTCTTTTCACTTCGCATGCACAGCAGCAGCCTGATCTCGAGGTATACGCCGCACGTCTCACAATGGAGTGAGCGAGATAGAGGATAAATCACCATCAGAGATTTACTATATATACTATTAATACAAAACCGATAAATAAATTATATACTAATACAATGTCACTATTTGCAATATAGTGTAAAGAAAATAACCAAACTAATCATCAATACTAGCAGCAGCGGCAGCGGCCGCAACGGCCGCTGCCGCTACCGTGTCATCCTCAGCCCGTCTTACCTCGTCCGCTCTTCTCCGATTGATGAACGATTGTAAACTGAGCAGTGGGAAAATCTCACTTTTCGAAAGACTTCGCTGATGGACCGACCACCTGATAATCTCGTTCATATATTCAGCCGCTTGGTCAATGCTGAGAATATCATCGGGTACATCGTCCAGCCCGTTATTAGTCTCATCAATAAGCGAAGTGAATGTCGATCCATTGCCAGCTGAAGGATCATTATTGTCATTGTTCACCTGACCAAGACGTCGTTCAACAATGGCATCTAGTAGATCACCTTCATTATCATCAACGATGTCGGGAATATCGAAGTCCGAATTAAGGAACTCATCGACATCGACAATGTCCGGTATTCGTCCAAATTGCTTGATTGCTTGATAGACCATGTCGATGTTCGGCAAATTCTCAACGGGCTTCAGTTGATTGACACTTCTACAAAGAGCGCTTGATAAGAACGCGTTTCTGAATACCCCATCGGAGATCTCATGATACCAAGACTGCACTGCCCATTGAATGGCCTGGAAGACGTTGACAGTTTCCAGTGGATCGGGCGATTTACCATGCTGGTCATGCTCCTCCAAAAGCTCTCCATTATACGAATCAAGGATATATTTCAACCAATGATACGAATAGTTTAACTTCCATCGCTGAACAACTTCTTGTTCAAGTGGTAAGCCACCAGATTCATGGCCACGCTCGTTCAGAAACTCGACTCGAATATTTGGCGGGAAAAACACCAGTTTTACTGCGTCTTCGTGGACAGAATTTTTATAAAGAATCAAAAGGTATCTTTTAGAGCGGCTTCCTGGTTTGGATCGGATATGGGATATAAACTCGCTCAGCCATTTTCTCATTGTGAAAACGTCTAAACCAGGGATTCGACGGGTAATCCAAGCAGCATTAATAGCGGCCAGATTAACATTATGCAGAGACCGAGGCTTTTCAGCAGCAATAAAGTGAAGTGGAATTCGGTCAGTGCCGGAACAGTTGGTTGATATAAGCACTGTGAATTTCTCTGCTCTAGCATCGGGGTTTAATCGATTGGTACTAGACGTCGAGGCAGAGCCTGGTACATGATTAGCAGCAGCAAGTAAATGATGGCTGTTTTGTTTGTTATGATCGTGCTGTTGCTGTTGAGCGAGTACGGATCTCGCAACGTCCTGAGCAGATACGTCGGTAGCAGTCGCAGCAACCGCAGCTGCCGCTTGCATAGCAGCGAGCTCGGGGTTGATATCAACGTCCTGGATCGTAGTGGCATTTGTAGTGCCCGTGGTGCTGTTGTTACTATTGGTAGCAGAGTTCGGTTCGTTGCTACTGCTATTGGTAGCAGCAGTAGCAGCAGCCAAAGCGACAGCTGCCGCGGTGGCAGCTTCAACAGCATCTACTTCATTACTGCCATCATCATCGGCCCGGTTTCTTCCATTGTTATTATACGAGGAAAGGGCGTGCCTGGGCAATAAATTCTGTATAGAGTTGGCTCCTGATAAGGATTTCCTCCAGTGGAACCCAGTCTCCATTACCGTGTAAACGTTGGATGGGTCGTACGTAGAGCATAGTAGCTGTAGAGCTCGTAAATTCTCACTCGGCGAGCCGGAAGTGGTAAAATGAGGGTCCTCAATGCCTTCGGGAACATCGCCAGTCGTAACAGCGACTGCGACTGCCGCCATATCATTTGCCGCATTATCAAATAGAGCCGGGTCAGTATTGGCTATTGATGGATCGGCAGATAACGGCAGCGCCGGAGCAGTTCGTAAGTTGGCAGCATCGGAAGATTCGCCTATAGTCGTGGCTGTAGCAGCACTGGCACTACTACTACTACCTCCAGCTCCAGCTCCAGCTTCTGCTAGCCCTTCTAAAATAGCGTTGGTTCTCTTTCGGAAACTGCTATTAGAGATCGGTCGCTGACTTGGTGAGCTACTGCCAGCTGGACCGTTTCTCCCACTGGCACCACTAGAATATTCAATATTATTTCTCTTTCTGAACCTATCAAGCCAACGGTAGTTGAACTCTGGTTCGATACCTCTATATTCAGGAATCCTATACCACAGCTCCTTGGCCTTCTTTAACAGTAAAGCAGCGCTCACGGCGCCTCCAGTCTTGGACTGATATAATTGCCAATCTACCAGCATATCTTCCAACACCGGATATTTGCCGTACCGATTTCTAATCGACGTCTCGTTCACTGCTTCATCGTCAAGATGCTTATTCTTCTTGCTAAGACACCTGGAGACTCCCGACTGACTTATACGACGATTGAAGTTTTTATAGAACCAGTCGATGCATTGTTTTTGATTGGGTTTGGCTTCTTGCGCTTGCACCCATTCACGAAGAGCTTTCTTTTCACGATTCGTGAACCCGGCTCGTTTGGTCGAAGACGACGACATGGACGACGACGACGACTTTTTCCGGTTGAAATTACCCGGGTCAGCGCCAAGGCCAGACTCAGGCTCAAAGGCAGGGTCTTCATCAGAATCGTCGTCGTCAATATCCATTTGGTTGCCCGAGTCATTCACAGTCTCATTAACATTGGCCGTGTCGCTGCCATTATAGCCGGCCATGTTAACGTTCACGTCAACTTCATGCCCACTGGCAATAAGATTGTCCTGGTTATGAGAATTGTCCATCAACGATTGATCAATCACGACTTCCTCGCTGACTTCGTCTTCTGTTTTAGGATTGATTTCGCTTCCAATATCATTGCCATTCTCATCATACATTGAACGACCCTTCGGCCCCTTATTTCTTCTCGACACGGGACGGGGCATATTGCAAGCTGTGTTGTTTATTTATTCACGCGTTTTATTCACGTCTCGCGTTGGTGCTCTCGTTCTGGCGGTTAGAGGGATGGATATTTGCCAGCTTGAATGAAATCCCGTGAAGCTCGTCGGTCCCGGTGGATATCTATCTGCTAAGGTGGTTTTTAGGATAATATTCAATTGTGGTGGAGTGGCACAAGTGATTGTTCCTTGATGGCTGGGCAAACAAGCAGGGTAACTATTAAACACACGAGCATCGTAGCCGCGGTATGAGACTGACTTGCCCAAACACTAGGGGCTCTCTGCAATGCCTCCGGCGGCTGGGCTCTGCCCAGACCCGTGGCTCGAGCTTCGCTCGAGAATATATGGGATATGTATAATTTCTGGTCGTGTCGGCGAATAGCAAGCTCAAGGAGTCGGGGTAGAGCCCAGTCGCTGGGCCTAGTCGCTGGGCCTAGTCGCTGGGTCTAGTCGCTAGATCCAGCCGCTAGACGTTCGAAGCTCCAACGGAAACAAAAAGTGCCGATTATGCGCAAAACACCGGCCCAGGTTGTAATTAAATTTATTGACTTCGACATATAACAAGATAGCGTAGAAGTCTCTACTAGCAGGGCCATTCAGTAACTGTAAGCTACTCCTCAAGGCAAAGCCACTGGACGGAATCATCTATCCAGCTTCTATCTATAACAGGACGTTTTTGACTCTACTCACACAAACTGCACGCTTTCATCAGTATTTCCTAATTAGGCAATAAAGCAGTCAAACTCCATCCTTGGATTTACGCCGACACACTCACCCGCTCAAATTTCACCGAAACTCACAACGTCCACTACCTGGTTAATACTTGTGCAATTTCTAGTTCGCGATATACGGTATTTGTGTATACAAGCATCAACAGAATACAGTAGCCATGCCTGTAAGTGAACGAACGATATTTGAATGGGGATGAGATAGAGAATAATCAAACGAGAAGTGATGATAGTTTAGCGGCTACAACCAGTTGACTGAGAGTTTGTGTGACGGCCAGGACCGTCGGAGTTTTGACTGATATCGACCATCGACATATTATCAACTATCTTAGTCTGATGGACTATTTAAAAAGCGACAAAACCAATAGGACGGACTACGTTTCTCTGTTATCGATATACCCAAGATCGTTAATAAAACGAAGTCTGAAGTTTGACCTCAGACAATAAAACAAACACCAACATCTTATTTCATATTGTCCACATACGATATCCACAACTGGTACAACACTTTACTCATTACCATTACCATTACCATTACCATTGCTGTACCGCTACCAACTCCCTCTCTGTAGACTACTCTCTAGATCCCCCATCACCTCCACCAAAATGTGAAATGTAAATACTAACTAACATTCCAGTCTCACAAATCTTTCAAGACCAAGGTCAAGCTCGCTAAGGCCCTAAAGCAAAACAGACCCATTCCTCAATGGTTCCGTTTCAAGACTGATACCACCATCAGATACAACTCCAAGAGAAGACACTGGAGAAGAACCAAGCTCAACATCTAAATGGACTACTATTGTCAGGTTTTTTTTGGCTTTCTATGCTATTGCCAGTAAGCAAGCTATTTAATGATTTCAAAAAAATGGATCTCCTTATTTGAATATTGTAAATTGTAAAAATGATGAATAAGAAGTCTCTATATGTTTGAGTATGAAAAATAAAACGTATTTTGTGCCTTTTTTTTTTTTTGTAGGGTCGGGTTGCTGCCTCCGGTGGCTGGGCTCCGCCTAGACCACGTTGCTAGCTTGTGTGGCCGTTTGCTGAACGTGTGTGTTCAGTTCACCGTTGAATGAATTTGCTGGTGGAGAGTCAGCGACCAGAGAGTCTCATCATCAGAAAATTTCAAAATGAAATTAAAGCGGTCACGTGGTCAGTCTGGCATTTTGTCCCTGGAATCCTGATTACTTATCACGTCCCCGACCCCTTATGTAGACTTGTCTACAATGTCGAATTATGGAGCCAAATCGCCCGAGGCGAGGGCTTTCCATTTGGCTGTCTATGACACAGTCCAATTGATCCCTCATGGACATGTAACTTCTTATGGTACGTGCAGTGCCAAAAATCTATATCGGTAAATACGATATGTTAACATAAATTAATCTAGGCCATATCGCTATGCTTATTGGAGCCCCTGATAACTCCCGTCAGGTGGGCTTTGCGTTGAAGAATCTTCCTAGAGCAGCGCATGGCTCGGACATAGCACCCGAACATTTACCGGAATACAACAGTGCAACTGTTCCTTGGTGGAGAGTAATCAATGCTCAAGGCAGGATATCGCAGTTGGCCCACCGGCAGCATCAATTAGTGAAACTGCGAGAAGAGATTGCCGTAAGCGATGAAGGGGTTGTTGATCTTGGAGAATATGGCTGGTTTCCCGACGAAGTGTAAATTGTATGGTTATGAAGTGCAATTGGCTGTGTTTTATGTTGGTTTATAATTCGTCGTCAGGCGTGACGGTGAGCGCGGTTTATCAATGCTGTCTATCTGTAATTCTACAACATCTGTAAATTGTTCTATACATGCATTTGTATTATCGGTACTGAATACTTTCTACATTGTAAAGTAGATTGTCTTTATATAGATTGTTTGTAGCACTTGTAGAGCTGTACTTATATACTACTACTACTACTACTACTACTACTACTACTACTACTACTACTACTACTACTACTACTACTACTACTACTACTACTACTACTACTACTACTACTGCTACTACCACTGCTACTACCACTGCTACCACCACTGCTACTACCACTGCTACTACTACTTATCTGCGCCCTCATGAAAACTCGAAAGCAAATCTGATCATCTCTCGGGACAATTAGCACGTGTATTAGACATTGCTCAATCGCACGTCTCAAAAGTGATATTGCAGAGCACGTACATTGTACATACAACTCACAGTACGCGAGATATACACGATATCTATCCGATAGACGGTGCAACTTCGGCTGAGAATCATAGAACATTCATCAAAATTACAACACAACAAGTACAATAGACACATTCGATATAACCATCTATTTATCAGTATCGCACAATTTTGCAATTCAAATACCAATCCTTCAACCACAAACTCCACCCATTCTTATAAAGGTCACTACCACCCGGTTATCACGCATGCTAGTCAATCTTCATATTGCCCATCTGTCTATCAATTGGGTCTGCCAAGGGAACATCCTTCTGAATAACCAAACCACCTCCATGACCAATTAGCGGATACAAAAACGATTGATTATATTACGCATTACAACTGGCAATATCTCAATACCGTACATACATAAAAAAACACGTGAGATACTGTAGACTCTACTTTAAACTCTTGCTTTCTACGCCTGTGCTCTTCTTAGTATTCCATATGGCGCTTTATAACCCTTGATAATTTGATCTTTCATACCTCTTCTTTGCTTCGTGACTGTTTGCTATTGCTACTTGCTAAAAACCCCCTCTTGTATCTAAATGACTCCATCAGGATCCGATAAAAATGATTCTTCACCAGCTAGCCAATCGAATAGAGGAGGAATGTTACCAACTAAGGTAGACAGTGGATCACCGACTGCCGTAACGGCAAACCTTGCTAGCATGGCTCGCAGGAGAAGCTCTGCTTCAGTGGTGAACCCAGTTTCAAGACGGCCAAATGTTGCCGGGAAAGACTGCTCAGAGCAGTTATCACAGTCCGTACCTAAAGTCTGTGACGATCTGGTCTCTTCTCGTCCCATATCGCGTTCGTCCACAGCATCACCGTCTATCTCATTATCAGATCGCGTGTCTTCTATGAACAAGACTCAGATTAACCAGAGAGATCTATATGGCCGCTCGCTACTCCATTTAGCAGCATCTGCTGGATCTAATAGGCTCATAAATTCCCTCCTAGATCATCATCATATAGATACCACGATTGCTGATTACGAGTCCGGATGGACTCCACTTCACCGGGCACTATATTCGGGCAACATATCGGCTGCGCAATTGATCATGGCCCATTCGCGAGACTCGATCCGAGCCAAAGACAGAAACAACGAATCGCCTTTTGAAATGATGAATGCGGTGTTCCTAGGAAACGACGGCTGTTTGCCAGATCAAACGATAGAAGATACCAGTAAAAGGAGGCGAAAGAGACGAAGACTGAAAATGATGAGAAAATTGCAGTCTGGGACCACAGCCAATGATGATAGTGATATCAGCAGCGATGGCAGTAATTCTGACGACGAAGCAACCGTTGACGATTATTTATTTGAACAAACGCAATCTTCTCGTCTCTTCATGTTCGGATCAAATGCAAATCACATTCTTGGCTTTGCGGACCCGGATGATAGAACCAATCCTGAAATGGTGAAACTAAAAAGATATGAGGATAATACCGAGATCATGCACCCTAGAGATAGATTCAAATCGTTTGTTATCAAAGATGTCAAGATCTCCAAACTCCATACAGTGGTTCTAACCGACGATCCTGTTGATAACATCTATATCTGTGGAATACCAAGAGGAGGTAGACTAGGTCTTGGCCAAGAAAAGAGCTCGACTCAATTCACATTCACTCAAATGTCTGGGTTCTCCTCCAAGCCGTCATCTGTAGAAGCAGTGGCTACTGGCCTTGACCATACTGTTCTGATTACTGATTTGTTCGAATGTTATACGTTTGGATCCAATCGTAATGGTCAGCTAGGATATCCAGTAGGTAAAACAAAACTAGAACCTTCGTATTTACCTCGTAAGGTCACTGGTGAAATAAAACGCAAGCGCATTATTGGCTGTGCTGCTTCAAATATCCACACAGTTGTTTACACCGAAAATGAACTTTTTTGCTGGGGCAAGAATATAGGACAGATGGGGTTCATTTCCGATGTATCAGCCGGCGGTATTCCTGCACCGACTGGAGCTATTGCTAGTAGCCTTGACCGGGCGGGTGGAAATATTGGTGGCACCGCTACCAGCAATATCAGTTCTATTGCCAGCGCAGTTGCTAATAATACTAATTGCGTTATCGAACCCAGTCCAAGAAACATGCTATTTGACATTGGAGCCGGGAAAATTGAAATGGTCTGTGCGACTGATATCGCTACTATATTGCTACCTGCCAAACGACAAGAGGTGTTTGTGTTTATGAATTCCGTCTTTTTCAGATTACAGTTTCCCGTTGACAGTAATCTACCGGAAACGAAAAACTTCAACTCATACAGTCATTCAGCAAGAATGATATCATCTATTTATATTGTCAAGATATCCGCTAGTCCAAATGGTACCGTCTGCGCTGTTGATAACATTGGATCGGTTTATACCTTTTCACTGTCGAAATGCTTTGTGCATCCGTCTGCCGCTAATAATTGCGACAGCTCGCTTTTACGACCTGGAAGTCTAGCTAAGCAAATCCGTGTTTCTACTATTTGGATTGGTAGAAAAAAGCATTTAGAAGTTAAAGATGTAGACATTTCAGATGATGGATCGGTTATTCTTTGTACTCGAGCGGGTGCGGTCTGGAAATCCACCAATAGCAAAAAGAACAAGATCAAAAGTAGACCTAGTACCGGTCGTCCAAAGGGTGGTGAGTATAAATTCACCCGAGTTCCGTTCATTACGAGAATCTGCCAAGTTCGTTGTGATGCCAATTTTGGGTCCTTTGCTGCTATTTGTGAAGATGTTATTCCCCCGACTCTAGTTATTGATAAAACTAATTTGAGTGATGACCTGCATTTCCTTGTGCCCTTTATTAGTGGTGACGAAGATAGATCAAGTATGAAGTTGATGACGGATTCCAGTGACGGTTCTTTTTGCCGTCCACTTGAATTCTCTCTTCCTCCTGGTTCCGGCTATAAAGAGACAAAGATGACTCCTTTAGAAAGAGATTCTGGCGCCAGTTATCGCGGCTTAGCATCTTGGGTATCATCAGCAACTGAAGAGGGCTTCAAGTTGAGCATTCTAGACATTGAAGATGGAGTCCGGGGGTACGATATGGTTCTTAGAGTCGGCAAGCATGTTATTCCTGTACACACGCCGATCCTGATTAGCAGAAGCAAGCCTTTAAAGTCTATAATTGAGGGAGACGTCGACAAACTCAAATGCTCTGGGTGCGAACTATACATGAATAGGACCATTCTCAATAATCGCATCTGCATTGACTTTCCTGGCTTTGAGTTGGCGACTGTCGTGATCCTAGTATACTATTTGTATACAGATTACTCTTTAAAACCATGGGGGGATTTCCGAAAATCCGTTCCTAAAGAGATTCTCAAAGCCAAACAAGAACTTAGTGGCCTCAGGTTAACGCTTCAACTGACAAACTTTTGGATTGAGGTGTATCGTGATGAACAACCGCATAGAGATTTACATGGACATCTACTTTCATCAATGGCTAATAATCCACAATACGCAGACGTAGTAATCTTATTAAAAGATCACACCAAGTACCTGGCACATAGCTATATTCTGAAATGTCGTTCTGGTTATTTCTCAACTTTACTTTCAGAAAGATGGTATATGATGAGATCCTATAATGAAGGTCTGCAAACCATTGATCTGACGTCTATTTCGTTTGATATTTTCGAGGTTGTAATGTCCCACATCTATGGGAATAAAGAGGAGACCATATTTGATGGCATTGAAGGACTAGACAGTGCTAAGCATTTTCTACGATTTGTATTGGAAGTAATGAGCGTAGCTGACGAGCTGCTATTACCGAAATTGCGACAAATTTGCGAATGCACAGTTAAGCATTTTGGTAAGTAGAAAGTGGGGAGGGGTTAATTAGGTTGGGATGTGGTACTAACGTTAATAGTCACTGTCAAGAACGTTAGCTATCTTCTTACTGAGGCCGTTAGCTATCCAAGATCTCAATTACAAGAGGTGTTGATCTACTTTGTGGTACACAACCTAGAGTGTCTTCTTGAAAATGGGTAGGTACAAAGTTTGCCATGATGGTATCTAACAGTGATGTTTACTAACGATTTGATTAGATTTTTGGTGGATCTGAATAACGACGTGCTGGGCAGGATTGAAAATTATCTCAAGAAAATACTGTCAGACCAACAAAGCGTTAATCAAGACATGATGAAATTATGCCAGACATTTTTAGATAATATCGCGGATCATAACGATTCAGTCGCTCGGTTGACTCCTGTTTGTGGATCTAACTCGGTATATTCATTTTTATCTTCGAAGCCACAAAAGACTCAGAAGTTATTGGGTAGAATGGATGGAGAAGTGTTTGATCTTGATGATGATATCGCCACAAGTGGTAGTAATACTAACAATGGTACTGCTTCCTCAGAAGCAAACAATGATCTTAATGGTCAGAAGAATTCCAGCCCTAGCTGGACTGTAATATCGCGAGGTTCGCCAAAGCCGAATAGCTCTCCATCTTTTGGATCAGCAGCAGGAGCAAGGCCGATATTCGGAAGCTCACCTCCTGTTGTTCCGGTTTCCGCATCTCCTGGACAGTTCCAAACACCTCATAGGCCAATTTCGCGTATCCCGTCAATTGCGTCTTCCCCTGGACATGCAGACAGCTCTTCAAGCTCGTGGAAAATGACTGCAACCAATACGACTGTAGCTGTAGGTTGCGGTACTGGCACTACCCCATATAAAGGTTCGCCAATACAAGGCGGTTCAGGTATCAGTCCTGGTATTTCTATTAGTTCTCCAGTATCTAATGGTATTTCTCTTGGAACTAAACAACCAATTGCGAAGTCACCACCGATCACAAGGAGTAAGTTGAATCCATCTCGTCTAGGATCCTTTTCTGGTTCTGCGTTTACACCTTCGTCAGCTACTTCTATGGTCAACTCTAGTATTTCACCTATTACTACATCTAGTGCTGTATCGATGTCTAATTCTTCACCAGTCGGGGTTTCTGCTCAGCTATCTGTAGGTTCGATTTTCACTCCTACAGTTACTGATGTTCCAAATATGAAAATGTCTCAAAAGGATCGCAAGAGACTGCTTCGTGAGCAACAGCAACAACAGACCCCAAACCAAAAACAGAAAGACGAACCTGCTGCTCCTTCAATTCCCAGTGGATGGGGAAGCCCGTTTCAACCAACATCGCAATCTACAACTAGTCCTTGGACTGCACCTCGTAGGAGTAGCTCTACTGAAGTTCAACCAGACAATCCTCCTCTGCAGACACAACGACCTCCTGCTACTCCTACTCCTGCAGACTCGCCTTTTGCCATGTACTCAAAGGGAAAAGACAAGCACAAGAAAAAGCCAGCTGAATCACCAGTATTCACCCTAGTGGATATCATTCAACAAGAAAAACGAGACTTGAAACAACGAACCGAGCAGAGCTCTCGAAGCATAAAAGATATTCAACAGGAGGAAGAGTTTGAAAAATGGTGGGCTCTAGAGTCGCAACGAGCACAAGGAGTGGTCTCTCCTGAAGCAGAACCCAGGTCCGCTACAGACGGCAAACCACATACCAACCATAACAACCGGAGAAGGCATAGCAAGCCCAAGAACCGTAACAATTCAGAATCTGGGCCTACCACCTCCACTTCCACCTCTACCTCTACTACCTCTACGACTGCTTCTAACAATCAGACCCGGCGCAATCAGCGATTAACTGTAAATACATAGAACCATCTGACTGAATCATTTATTTAGTATATTTTAATGAATTACGAAACTATATTTTATTTCTTCTGATCCTCCAGTGCCGCGACTCTACTTCTTCACATATATTAATTTGGCTGGAGATATAGGGTCGCCAACCGCATACAAATACATTCTCTTTGTGGGTAAGGGTGCCGCGTCCTGGTATAAAAGTATGAAAATTTCCATGCATTTTTTTTTCTGGTTCTTTTCCCTGTATACCACATCATAAAAATATCTTCACCAGAAAAATGAAGCATTAGTTTTTGGTATGTTAGGAACCTTCATGGTCAATTTCTTACCTCGTATTACCCTAATTCAATTTGATGATCCAACCTTAAAATTTCAAACTAGAGTTTGTGAATATATTTAATGATCGGAAACGAGACTTCTGAATTTATATTTGGGTACCAGGATGGTTTTGATATATTGATACCTCGTAAGATGAATATCAAACTAACAGATCAAAAGAATGTGTGATATCCTTATCATAGTTTTGATAATGCCATTACCCTTAAGGTGAGTGTTGATAGTTACAAACTACTTACGCTCTTTATTGTGATGACCATACAAAAACAAAGCTGGAATTACTGGCAGAATTAACTGTTGAAAAGTTTTTGCAATTTATGACTGATAACATTGAGCGAGGAGTTTTTATTTTACCCGGAAAATATTTCCTTTCAAATACTAACTAGAGCGTTCAGTAAATATATTGATAATAGCTTAGCAGCTTACGAGCATGCATATTAGCAGATACCAATTATTAAGGTGAGTGTTTAAAATATCCCACTAGTCACCATTTCTACTGCTCCTCTGAATCTTACTATGATGACTTCAAAAACAAAGCTGGAATTACTGGCAGAATTTTACTGTTGAAAAAGTTTTTGCATTAGACTGATTATTTACCAAGATATTTTTTTTTCGAGGACTGGATTTGATTTGCACTATGCTACTATATATCCTTTGAACGTTATCTAACCGCCATTCAAGGTAAATATATCTGGATTCATGATATCCGCTTATTCTGGTTTCTGGATGGCTAAATGACGATCCATAGCACTGGGCACCGATATATAATGAGTGACAAGCTTTCCAAGTGGGCCTAGAAAACCCACGTTACCGATTTTTATGCCATAGAAAGGGAATTTAACGGATACCGAATGATTTGGAGGTGTGGTCGCTAGTCGGTCTAACAAGTTCATAGGTCTTGTACCTGGCGATGCCTGTATACCGGTAATATACCGGCGACGCTTGTATACCGGTAGTACTTACCAGCGATACCTATATGAGTACCCCCTTGTGCATTTACCAAGTTGTACTTTCACTTTCGCTATATACCGATATAATGGTGAGTTTTTATACCAGTCCCCAATGCCCACCTTGTTCTTTCTTCAAATGATGAATATCTAGATGACGAGTCGGATCCAGGTTTCCTGTTGACGATAACCCTTTTTTTACCATTCATGCAATTCTGATATTTGAAAAATATAAGCCGTTTTATTGGGACTTTACCACTGTTTTTGGAAAAGAAAAATGGTTGCTAACAAAAGCTAGAATGAAATACTTACTGATGATATCCACCCGTGATCCAAGTGGATCACTTCATATGACCACCCCGAACACCATATCTTTTCAAATTTTAATGATGAAATTCGAATTTTAAAATTGACAAGCATATGTCTGATCTTTATTGATTGAGAACTGTTCGTGTCTGATAACGTTTGAAAAGAGATTTGTTGGTAAGGGGGGGTGGTTATATAATCTGAACGGTATGTATTTGGATGCTATGACAGTACAGTTTATTCCATTTCATTTATAATGATGAATTTCCACACTCACGACGGTCAACTGTGCCCAATATATGTGGCTTTGATGATATTCGCCTATGACATGGCGTGGACCTGATAATTTATGAAATAGTATATTAACTAGTACTGGGGGACGTGAGTGGACTTGTACTAACATACTTTTCAGATGACAAAAACGTAGCTATTTTATGTATATATTTATTATAGGTTAATTTCTAAGTGAGTATATTATTATGCGTTGATTTTATTCATATTCACATAAATATTCTTATAATTATTACATTAAATATTACTAGCTTTTGTATATTCACTCAATACATTCACTTATACATCCCACTTTTACTTAATTTATTGTCCAATTATTCCACAATCAACCGATCTATTATTGAATATATATTACTAGCATTATTATACTAAGACTCCGTCATATCCATATCCATATCCTCCTAAACTTGCTCCTCGGCAAATGCACTCTCAATTGGCTTGTCCATCATTGTAGCATGGCCAAGAATCGTAACACCGGAAGCCCCAATCAACCAGAATAACGTACTTAAGGGAGACGCGAAGATTCCAAGTGGAACGGCAATAATAAATAACGTAGTATACAAAGACGAGGTGGTAATAGTTCCAAATGGCAAAACAAGATCTTGTCCTTGCAGCATGCCAATACCGATCATACCAAGAACAACAAGAATGATAACAAATAGTAATAGAAGATTAGTTAATAGACTCCACACTGATAGCAGAGCAAAGACAATGGCGTAGTTTGTTGAAAAGTATCCCAAATTATATTGGATACGGGATTGCGCGTCACCCCATCCTTGAGGCTTGGATAATCTTCTTACATCGAAGAAATCGCCAATGGACTTGAGATTCGAGAATCTTGTTCGAAGGGCGTCAGGCTATGTGCTTGGTTAGTATGTTGGATTCCATTTTTTTCCCGGTCTCCGGCCATGTCCAGACCCGTAACTCTGGTTCGCACAACATCTTCGTCACCACTACTTTCTACTTACACGTAAACTTTCATAACTGAATCTGTCTGCAAAATTAGACAACTATATTGATAAGTTAGAAAAAAAAAACTCGCCGGGATCCTACCCTCACGAACTTACACGTAGAGATCCTAAAGCAGCTGTAACAGCGTTCATCTTGGATATATTAATTATTATAAAGAAGCGGTTGGTTTCTTAATTATTGGTGTGTCGTTGGATCAAAACGAAATGAAAGATTCACACGTTGGTCTTCTCGAGTTCCGCGCGATGTTAACACTTGGACAGAACCGCGCGTTGGTTTTCGCCTCGCAAAATACCCTGCCAGCAGCCACGCTGCACTGGCCACTAGCCACCCTAGCATTTGTGAAATTTTCACGTCCCGAAAAATTGATGTACAAAAGATAAACACGCCCTTGCCCTGGCGCCTACCGGAAAAACTCCCTGGCTCGGGTAGAAGCCGTCGGGAAATGAACTGGGCGTGAATGGCTCGGCCTCCGGCGGCTGGGCGCTGCCCAGACCCGTTGTCCTCTGCTTCGCAGAGGGTATGCTGGTTATGCTGCTTTTAGTTGAATAGTCTGCTTAAGAAGGATGAGTTGTGAAATGGGTCTCCTGAGTACGAGTATCGTCGTACCTACCGACCCTGCAACCCTGCAGAGTACTTCTCCTGATAGTACCAGTTTACGCGCACATACCGTCATTATACTCTATTCTATAAGCCATTCAAGGCGCTCGCGATCAGGACAAAAGCATCAAGACCGGATAGTAGAGCTCAGGCCAAGTCTGATTGTCGAGTCATGGATGTCACCCACAACGAAACGTCGTCGCTGTCACGTGACCAATATTCCAATCTCGCGGTTTGCACCTGATCAGAGCGCGTTATATGTCTTTAAATCCTCCATACCATTAAACAATCACTAATTAATCCTCAAACCTATAAATGAATGGAGAGACCAATGATCAGGTTGCCCACCTGACTCAGCAACTCGTTCAGAGTATTATTACATACGACAGCAGCTCTAAAGAGCGATTGAATTTATTATCTGAAGATTGTTTGGAGCTCATCTATCAGGGAAATGCCGATGAGATATATTATTCGTTGGACCGTATAACCGACATTATTGACAATGAATGTAAGTGCCCAAGCCAAACTATGGTGTAAAAATGCTAACTAAATTATTATCAGTCATAGCTGACAATGAGGCGTCAATAAGATTCAACAACTTGGTGTCCCGTCTAAATGCTAATAGCGGAATAGCTAGACCCGCCGACCAGTTACATTTCCTAGTCACTCTTGCGGCATCTCCAGATGCTAAAGAAGAAGTTGATTTGGTTGAAGATTTGAAATATATGGGCATCCAAAGGACTCCGGCCGTCGATATGGACGGAATGGAAGAACAAATACAAACAGACGACTACTATAGTAGTCCTGGCTATCATATCCACACTCTGTACCGAGAACAGAAGCCATCGAATGACGAGCTGTTAATGGATCTGCCGTTTGCGTTACAAGGACTGAAAACGAATACATTAAAATGGGACATTTCTAAACCCGATCGGTCGGGAACGCCGAATGTTTCCCTCGAAATCCCTCCTACGATCCCTTTCCCGCTGATATCATTGAGCTACCAATTACTTGAACCGGCGGTCCTGTATAAGAAATTAAAGACTATGATTGACAAGAATCCTACAAGAGAGAATGGCCCTGAAGTAGAGCGCGACGGAGTCCGACAGACCCAGTCAACACCCAGTCTAGTCCATCAATCACTTAAAAGCGCCATTGAGAGCGAACTAAACGGATATTTATCTTTAGTAGGAATGATTGAAAGTGAAGCGAGAAAAAACACCAGAGAAAATCACCAGCGAGCCACGCCTAGCTCGCGCCTAACTCTGCGGAAATGCGTAATCCTACTCCAAGAAGCTACATTGGGACTCCGTCTGCTTCACTCAATCGCTCAAGAATCCGAACACCTTATTGGGGGACAGATCCTCTCTCTACTTTATAAATCATCCTACAACGGAGATGAGTTCATATCTCGGTTTGCCAAAAAGCTTCTCACAAAGATATCCAAACCATTCTATGAAATACTAAATGAATGGATTAGCAGTGGACGACTGGTTGATCCATACCGGGAGTTCTTTGTGAAAACAGGCGATGAATCGTCAATATGGAATAATCGGTTTGTCCTAGATAAGTCGCTTGTCCCCAGCTTCATGTCTGGAAAAGTGGCCCGTCAAGTGTTTGAAACGGGAAAAACGCTATATTTTATTCGAGTGGCATGTGATGATAATGAATGGATAGACACGAAACGAAGAAATGATAATAACAACGTATGGTCGTCTATAAATGACTATACCAATCTGGAAGCAATGATTTTCCAAGGATACGACGAGGTTGTAGAGCATTTAAACCAGCTTTTACGAACGAAATTCCATCTGGATTTACATTTACAGGGATTAAAGGATTATTTATTGTTAGGCAAGGGTGATTTTGTACAGTTATTAGTTGAAGAGGCTGCTCCAACGCTCGATCAGCCGGCTGCTAGTTTATTAAGGCATCATCTAACGTCGATGTTGGAGACGGCTATTCGAAGTTCAAATGCGCAGTTTGATAGCCCGGAAGTTCTCAAGAGTGTGGACGCTCGGATGCTGGAATTGGGACACGGGGATATTGGATGGGAAGTTTTCACTCTGGAATACCGAGTACAGCAGCCATTGGATATTGTATTATTAGACAAGAGGTCGTCGCGAGAGTATTTACGAGTGTTTAACTTTCTATGGAGAATCAAATGGGCCAGTTTCTCGCTTTATTTCGTTTGGAAGTTATTAGCTATAAATCAGCGAGGAGGCGTTATTGTAGAATCTGATCCAGTGGCATGGACTGCTGTTCGACGAACGTGTCAGGAAATGATGCACTTTATCAGTGAGCTTCAATACTATATTAACTATGAAGTAGTGGAAATGGCGTGGACTACATTACAGAGAGAGCTTCTAAGAGGAGGAGGAAGGCTGACAGTTGACGAGACGATTGAGGCGCACCGAAAATACCTTCGGCAAATAACTCATAAAGGATTACTAGGAGGAGGAAGTCTTATTGGAGAGCTTCATGAAATCATCAAAGACATTCTGTCCTTCCGCAGTCTCGTCGAAGGAATGCATAATCTAAGTACCGCAACCACGACTGAAGAACTCGGGAGGTTTGATACTCTTTCCAAAGGAATCAACCATCTTCACAGTAACTTTGCGTTTAATGTAGAGCAATTGGTACATAAACTGACCAAGGAGGACGACAGCGAGATGCGATTCCTGGCGGTTCGTTTAGATTTTAATAGTTTCTATTCCGACTCGCGGCAGCGTCGCCAGCGAGTCCAACAATGAATGAAATATATGATTTACGTAGCTAATTCCTAAGTGGTTCTGGCAGCGGGGGGTGTTGCCCCACACTGTCCAGCGAGCGAGCGAGAAGGCAAATCAATCAGCTTCTATCGTTACAAACGTTACTACATACAAGGGGGAGGAATCTAATCTAAATATTAAGGGTTTGGAAGAATTGGTGGGCAAGTTCGACTCCTACGAAAGTAGCAGCATTAGCAGGAAACGAACGTAAGAGAGCCGGACCAAGGCCTGGGAAGAATGCCTTGTATCCTCCGGATCGGTAGATGTTTTTAGTGACTTGGCCAATCGACTGGGGGGTCTGAGAAGACTGCAAGTTGGATTTAATGGTGTCAATGGGGAAAACTGGAACCCACATGGCTACACCTGCCATACCACCAGCAAAGGAAATGGCACCCAACGACATAGTTGATCCCTCGGGGGTCAATTTACGCTTGAGGTACTCGTAAGTAGCAAAATAAAGAGCCGAGCCAGGTCCATCACGGCAGAGCGTAGCAACCGACCCTTTGAACACGGATCGAAGACCGCCTTCTTTATAAAGATGAGAAACAACATCGATTGCACCATTGAATTGTTTAGCCCCTGGCTTGGCATTTTGTCCTTGTAATTGTAGGATAACCTTTACACGCTCAAAAGGAGCGGCTACGGCAGTAGTTGGAATGGCAGATAAAAAGCCAGCAGTGGATATTTGGCCAATGGTAAGATTCTCACCCTCCTTCAAAGGGGACACCGTTTTCACGATTCTTTGCCCTAAATCATAACCCCAGAACGAAATAGCAAACATAGGAGTGACTCCTAATAATGGAGCCACTACACCTCTGTAAAGACCACGGGCACCATCAGCAGCAACGGTTCTCTTGACAACATCCAAAGTACCGCTATAAGTACCAGGAGGAGACGTTTGAAGACGGACCTTGATAAGATCAAAAGGATGGCCCACAGTTACTGCGCAGATACCGCCAAAGCCACCAGCAACAAACGACTTGACTTGGCCAACAAGAGGACTCTCGGGGGCATGCTGTTTTTCTAGGACCGCCTCGACGCCTTCTTCGTAGTCGGAAGACATGGTTGATTTATTTTTTGGAGATACGGATGACAATTCTGCGGTGTGGTTTTAAGAGACTGTTAATAGACTAATAGACTGAGACGAGGAACAAACAATTAGTCGGGGCACAATGTTTGAAGTGAAGAGTCTAATTAGTAGGGATACGATAGTTGAAGTGAAGAGTCGAATTTGGCTATATCAATAGGATTGGCGTACGGACACGTCGAGATATATAGTTTTATTTTACTTTTCGAGAAATTATAAAGAAGAAGCGTCTGTGGGGAATTTCTTCTTACTTATAAGTCACTTCTTCACTTATAAGTCAGTTCTTCACTTACCCCGGGTTGATACCCGTACGGCTGGCAGAGATGGACACCCGGAGCATTTCCGCCGTTCAACCGGTCATCGAACGCTAGTTCCTCGGTAAAAAATGGGCAGTTACATGCCTTTACAATGGGAGCTTTACAACCGCGGTTTGAGTAATGCGTGCGTTGCGGAACCGCATCGGAGCGAGTTGAATGAGTTGCAGGAAATTTTTTTTTTTATTTGCATATGAAGAAAGAAGGGTGTATTCAGTGATGGTCGAGGGGGATTCGGTGTTTAGTTCGGATCCAAAGTATCTACCGCTGGTGCGTCAGGCGAAGAAGCATACCGGCTTACCGAGAGGGTGAGCCCCCCCTGACGTACAGTTACAGAGGTGCCAGACAGCATCAGAGGTGTCAGATTTCGGAATAACAAGGGGACGCGAGTTCGCGGCGGAGAAAGCTCAGCAGTTGTATTCTATAACAATTGATTAGTTCTATAGGATACAGGTGTGTGTGACATCTTGTTCTCAAATAATAACCCGCTTAAGAATTGCACACGTGATATAGCTATATAGGACAAGCCAAGGCAATGTTCTCTTTGGCAGAGATCTAGAACTACTTTAGGAAGAGTTAGCCCTTGGCTTTTGAGTAATAGCATAAGATAATCGTACAGAGAGCTGAGTACGGGTGCATGGTACCCCTTTGAAGTCGAACTGTCGGGTTGTCGGAAA
>JAKTRT010000060.1:0-76239 GCA_030579895.1 Sugiyamaella grinbergsii | reverse complement strand
AACATTAAACGCCAAAGGAAGCGAGAGAGGTATTAGTAGGGCTATAAAACATATTAAACTAAAGGTTATGGATTGCTAACGGATGAGGGAAACTGTAGTAGAAAAAAAAATAGCATTATTGTATTATTGATTGGCATTAGCATTATGATCGCTCTTATAAATATAAAATAAACTTGGGTTAACGTTGTGGATTATTGTTGCGTTCACAGACTTTGCCTAGAGTTTGAGTTTAGAGAATGTTTCCGGCAAGGCCAAATCATTTTCGTAACTAATTTGTCTAGTTGTCTTCAATTAGTCCGCAGGCACTGGGTAACGTACTGATCTTGAATACCAGATATTGACCCTAAATATAGGCAATATTGAAGAGCAAACAGTCGTATGGAATTCACTGCGTGTCATCTTTTCTATAGCACTTTATTATATACTACATTCACATTACGGGCTTTTTTTGGCAAACACAAATAGTCGACCAAGGTTTCGAAGACCCGATAATAATGAGGGCCATTTTTTTACCCGAAATATATAATAACCCAATGGGATGCACACTATATTAAACAGGATATACGCAAAAATCAAGCCAACATTGCGCCACTTATCGTGATAACTGGTACTTAAATTGACATCGAGAAATTCATCACCAGAAGCAAACTGACAATACTCACAAACATCTGTTGACTGAGGACTTTGCAGATATCCACCATTGGCAGTAACAAAGTTTCCAGCATACTCTTGGCATGTATTTCCAGGCAAAGGGCTGAAAATTGTATATTCAGGAGGCTTGCAAACAACAGGCTCATTATGAAACATGGCTATGGCATACGATTGAATCAAATACGTATAAGGTGATACCCTATAAAGAGCTTTGTATAATCCTGTCGTGAGAACTGGTCGTTGAGGTACCCCACAGAAGGAACCAGTAAATGCAAAAGCTGCCGAAGAGATGTTGTTTGCAGACATGATATCTGGGGCTATAAAAGATATTCCCAAAGTCAGACTAACAATATATAATTGAAACAAAATGCAATAGATGAAATAAAAGTAACCAGGGGTGGATATAAAATGCACCGGGAAGTACATACCCACATAAAATAGAGTCGAAAGAGGTATATGCACTGTCAACTCGCAAGCTAACACAGATATTATCAAGCAGCTCCAATGATAGCTTTTCCGATAATGCTTTTCGCTAGCTTCAAAAAGATCTCTAATTGGTATAACCTGATCATGAATCATGGGAGCCAAAGGAACGCCTAAAATAATGGAAAAGAAGATAGCAAAAACAGCATTCTGTAAACCAGACAAACCATTTCCTGCCTTATAGAAGGTAAACCCAACAAATAAACCCGCCAAAGCAAAATATAAAGCTTTGAAGAAGGAGTATCTTGGCATCCTCCAGTAGGCGGTCAAAGTACGACAATACACTAGTTTCAGGTTGGTCAAATATGAGTTTGGATAATCTGGCTCTATTGTCGGAAGCAAAGTTAAACTTTGTTGAATCATTTGAGAGATCGCCAAATCTAGTTCGGATTTCTCCTCAGAGTTGTCCCACATATCTGATGCCTCAGTTGTGAAACAATTTTCTAAACTTCGAACAGTCTGTAATAATAA
Source organism: Sugiyamaella grinbergsii (assembly GCA_030579895.1). Lineage (NCBI taxonomy): Eukaryota > Fungi > Ascomycota > Dipodascomycetes > Dipodascales > Trichomonascaceae > Sugiyamaella > Sugiyamaella grinbergsii. The sequence continues at coordinate 74,634 of JAKTRT010000060.1, read as the reverse complement.
GTCGACCACATCAACGTGATCACTTCCAAGGTTTGGATCTCCAATACATGAACTAAAGTACGATATAACTTGACTCAAGTTCGCGCCAACATTGCCAAAATAGCAGGTTCTACCTGAGTTATCGAGCAATAGAACAGTATCAAAGTGGTTTAGCTGGTATGAAGATGGTTCCGAGATTGAGCAGACAATAGCTATTCCCTTATCACTTGATAATGAACGTAAAAGATTAGTTATCTTGTGGCATTCAATTGTATCAAAAGTATTACTGGGATCATCAAGAACCAAAACACTAGGTTTTGCAACTAGCTCTACTCCAATGGAGACCTTCTTTCGCTGATACGGTGAGAGGGCATCTACATGTCCTGGAGGGCCAATCCATGCATCAATGATATCGTGCATGTCCAGTTCTTGAACAACTCTGTCTACAACCAGTTTTTTTTCTGAATCTTTCATGGAAGATGGTAAACGTAATCTTGCAGAAAACAGCAGAGCTTCTCGTACCGTTTGATACGGTATGGATGTGTCTTGTGGTTGCACAAATCCAACGCTGTTACTTGAGCATATGGGGCTATTTCCGTTGAGTAAGATAGTACTCGAAGGAGTGGACGGGGTTCTCAAAGCCAATAAATTCAGTAATTGTGATATTACAGCCATATTTTCACCAATGATTGCTGTAAGTTGTCCAGATTTCATGTACCCACTCACATTATTCAGAGCGGTACCGTAGCTAAGACTTTTCCATGTAAAAACAACGTCTCGATCAGCATCGCAAGTGGTGAATTTAGAAGAATCGCTTGTAGTTGAATTGGAGGGATCATTCGTATTAGAACGGACAAATCTCAATTGCTTTTGAGAACCTCTAGGGGCATGAGAAAACAACTCGGCACCAACAGCAGCAATTGCGGCAAACGCCAACCACAACCCGATCACAATACCAACATTTCTCCAGACGTGACTCCATTTATACCCAAAAAGAACAGCCATATATGAGTCTCCAACTACAGAAATTTCGTTTGGCAAAGCTCCTGGCAGTACGCAAGACTGATGAGGAGGTCCGAGACTATCATAACCTGGTCCACTTGGTGCTATAAGGCCACACTGTAGTTCTCTATTATGAAATTCATTTGCTAAAAGAATCTCGAATCCATACGACATTGGATCGATCCTATTAAGCCATCTGAACCAAGGATGCATCATTGTTGTGGGTATCATATATCCAGAATATGATAAAAAGAAGACTAAGCTAAGGCCAACAATGGTGCTTGCAACTTCGGGGACTCTTACAACGCTTGCAATCATTTGGTAGTAAGACACAAAAGAAAAAGTCGTCAACTCAATAGTTAAAAGATAAAGGAAGAAATGACCAGCCGCCTTACGGTACCCTGATATGAAATAATAAGTGAGGCCAAATAAGAAAATTCCAATACTCCTTGCTGGTAAGTCAGTGAATATTCTTTGAATATGCTCAATAGAAGGATGAATAAAGTAATATTTCCTTTGTTTGAGGAATATTGGGCGATTTACCATAGCTATTGGCACTTCAATCAATGCAACAGTTATGTTGTACACCAAGGCGAAGAATAAACCACCACCTTTGGCAAATGCATCCACAGTGGTTGGATTCAGATTGAAAAACAGAGGACCAATAACTAAAGCGTGAACAACAGCCAGGATAGCAGTTATTACTAAATATGTCTTATCACCAGACACACGATTATAACCTCTTCTTATTCCGAGCTGGAGTTGTAATAAATAATGTCTCCGATATAGTGGTGTATCTACAATGGGAGCATCCAGGGTGAACCTAGAAGTATATGCGGAGATTTCGTCAATCAATTGATGATATTCGGGAGAAGATTTCCATCTACTTTCGAGCTCAAGAGGTGACAACGTGGAGGCAGCATTGTTAGAGTTTTTTTCGAGAGCAGGTTGGCAGTTAGAGTCTTGACTACTAATTCGAGACAAGAAATCATCGGTGGACTCAGTAGAGGTAGACTTATACCCCATTCGCTCAAAGTATCCTCTAGCCATGTCAGTGGGTCCAAAATATATCTCCCGACCTTTACAAAGTAACAGAACTTTATTGTATAGTTCATATACACGTTCATTTGCTTGATGCATTGCACAAATGGACACATTTGAAAGGAGATTTGTTGAGGCACGGTTAATAACCGTAAATTCAACTGCTTTTGGAGCGTCATCCCAGCAATACACAGAACCCCTACAAGCCATAGCTTCGGCTATGGTGAGCCTTTGCTGTAATTCTGGACAAATTCCAGGAATATATTGATTTCCTATTTTTGAGTCTAATACTTCATTAAGTCCACACTGAGTAGCTAATATGCTAACAATGCTGTCTCTGTACGACTTGGACCGTTTATCGGCAGGCAGACGAGCCTCAACGGCGAAATTAAGAGTTTGTCTGACCGTCATATGTGGGAAATGGGCATCAACTGGTTCGTTAATATTGAAGCGGAGCACAATAGGAGATGAGGGATAATAAATTTACTTACCAGAAGAATTGTATATTATTTGAGATCTAAAGGGAGATCGTAGGAGCTGGTGAAGCGACATGGAATCATAATTGCAAGTTCCTTCAACGGAAGAGAAATCACCGGTCTGTCCAGAGAGACATTTTAGCAAAGTGGAGCATCCTGAATCATTGGCACCTAGGACCAGAAGCATTTCTCCCGGATAAACGATTCCATCGATATTAGAGAGAATTGTCGGGGGTTCTTTTTGAAAAAATGCATTTTTAATAGTTTTCGGGAAGAGTAGAATACTTCTCGCCAGTTGGTATACAGAAGGGACCGAAACAGGGCCGGCAGGGCGACCTTTGACAGTGAGATTGGTGAAGCATACAGCAGGACGAAGAATTGCAGATTGATCTTTCAGCTGACTTGCATTCGAGGGCCATAGATTATTGCTTCTTTTGCCCAATGCTTTTAGGAGGACTTCTAGATTTTTATCTTGGGCAGACGGAACAGCACCCGTACTGCTTTTAAGAGGCACTTCTAGAGGCGTTTGGCCATTATCGTCTGGTACCTTCAAACGACCTAGCCTTTGAAGGTGAGTTTCTAATTTGTATAGAGCCCCTGGAGTAGAGATTGCAGTAGTCAACTCATCGGGAGTGATATGATCATGATCCTGGCCGTTTGCCTCAATGTCGAAATTTGGCATTTTGGGATGTGAGGGTCCAATATCCGGATCATCCACCAATTCTGTTTCAGTCATACTGGAATGCAAAGAATGGTTATATGAGACTGGAGAGTCTTTCTGTCATGTATATGAAAAGACCCTTGTTCGATTTTAGTCTAGCATGCGCAGTAAGGGGTAAGATGGAAGGGTTTTTAAGAAACGAATGCTGAGTAAGACCGCATCGACAATCGGATCCAGAAATGGTATATAAATGATTTGAGAGTATAAGGAAAAGTATTTAACGAGCGAGCGGTGTGCTCGGAAGTGGCAGAGTATGCTTAGTTATTTCTTGTCAATCTTGACTAAGTTGGCAGATGGAGATGCAGGAAGTGTGCAGTGCTGTACGGGAGGGTAGTGATGGTATTGGGATAATGCGAAGTAGATATGAGCTTGGTGGTAGCAATACGAGAGAGGAAGATATGATAGAGGGTGTTTATGAAGCGACGAGTCGACTGAATTAAGGTTTATATATTATATTGACGAGTGAGAGACCAAGTGAGTTTATAGAGGATTCGGAGTCGACGCAGGGTCCGGGTTTATTACGCAACGACGTGCATTTGCGTCTTTGACAGGGAAGTTTATAAAAAATATGTTTTTTTTGTTTATAACGAGATAAAATATTAAATGTGTGAAACATCTGTCTTTTAAAACAATGTTTTTGTTTATGGGATAAAATATTAAATGTGAGGTACCTATGTATCTACAGCACAATAGTATATAACCATAACCATTAAAGCTCTATGGTAGTAATCCACTCGATTAATAGCAACTCAGTTATTTATTTATTAATTATTTAGCCACATTGGAAGGTTTAGCAGTTAATTTTTTTTAAAAATCGACTTTAGAGACAGTGTCCCAGAAAGTCTTGCCTTGGATTTCAGCGAGTTCGATCTCAAGCTTGGAGGGTTGACGAGAACCATCGGGAGCAGCAAAGGTACCGGCACCCCATGGACTACCACCTCTTGGTTCTTCCAAATTCGACAAAATGCCGAAATTGTGCTTATAACCAAGAGGAACATAAATAATACCATGGTGGGCTAAAGTGGACAAAGAATTGAGGACCGTGACCTCTTGACCACCGCCGGGAGTGCCTGTAGATACAAATACACCGGCGTATTTACCGTACAAACCGCCAGAAGCCCACAGACCGCCAGTAGCGTCCCAGAATGCTTTCCATTGAGCGGGAAAGTTACCATAACGGGTGGGGATACCAAACAAGAACGCATCATAGTTGGTCAATTCAGCAGGGGTAATAACAGGATCATCTGATTTAGGAGGAGCATGCATTTTGGCGAGCACTTCCGAGGAGAGAGTTTCAGGGATTTGATAAACGTCGACCTTACCGCCAGCAGACTCAATTCCAGCTTTAGCAGCGGTAGCGAGAGAACGAATATGACCCCAAGTGGAGTAGTAAATGATAGCAACCTTAGGAGCCATTGTGGGAGTAGTAGTAGTAGTAGTAGTAGTAGTAGTAGTAGTAGTAGTAGTAAACAGACGAGTCAATTGCTTAACAATTCAATTGATGTAAACAGACAATTAAAAATCTGGAAATGGTCTCCTATTTATAGTTGTTGACTGGTACTCTAGGATGGAATCGGATTGTACCTAAATGTAAACTCTAACCCCTTGTACGAGCAGTACCCTAAACTTGCGGTGCTGATGTGCAGGGTTGATATAGTTGCTCATGCGGAGAGTAAACGTTACTCCGAACAGGGCGGGAAAGGGAAAAAAAAGTGGAGGGACTGCTGGGCGTGCGATGGGAGTGAGACTGCGAGGGAGACGAGACTTGGGCAAGAACTGCAGGTATTAGGTAGATGGGAGGTGGGAGGTGGGAGGTGGGAGACGGGAGACGGGAGATGGGAGGTGGGAGACGGGAGACGGGAGATGGGAGGTGGGAGACGGGAGATGGGAGGTGACAGTAGGCGGCAGACGTAGGCCTGAACCGCAGGCAGACGGTAGACGGGAGACGTGAGGTTTGTACAATGGAGGGTCGGTGTATATTACCACCGTTAGAGTCCAGAGTAATATTAAAGTATGATCGGTACGCTAAGGAAGGCTACCACTACAATAAACTACCTACCACTCGGCCGTACGCTATGGAAGGCTACCACTACAATAAACTACTCACCACTCGACCGTACGCTATGGAAGGCTACCACTTCAATAAACTACTCACCACTCGGCCGTACGCTATGGAAATCTACCACTTCAATAAACTACCTTTACCGCTAAACTACTATTCCCTCTTCTACTTTACACCCACGGCTCAATTATCAAGCAATGAAAAATTCATGCTAAACTTGTCAAACGGCTAAACGTATATCGTCTCTCGTAATTATAACCAAACAAGCATAGCCCTTCCTCTCTAAGCAATGTCTTGAAATACTCGGACAGCGGCATTACTGGATCGACAAACAGGAAATGACGCCTGTTTCCGTCTCGTTTAGCCAGAAATGTCCCTAACCAAGCCTGCTATCTCCCGGCGGATAAATGAATCATGGCAGCAACTGCGCAACTGCCCAGCAGCATCGTGGTCCGACGTTAGCCATCACCCTGCCCCCATCGTTCTTGCATGACGTACAGAATATTTTCTTTGTTAACATTACAAAGTTCTTATTCATAAGTTACTAAATATATGCATAATCGTGAACATGGAGCATTGGTCAGATCCCGGCATTCCGAGATTAGTGATGTAGAAGGGAGGAGAAAGAGGAAACGAGGAGTGAAGAAAGGATGTGAGGGTAGAGATGGAATTGGTAGTAGTGGTAGTAGTGGTAGTAGTGGTAGTGGTGGTAGTAGTGGTAGTGGTGGTAGTGGTGGTAGTGGCGGTAGTGGTGGTGGTGGTGGTGGAGCTGATGAACTGATGGACTAATGGAGCTGGAGGAGCTTGCAGTACGACTGGCGATACGACTGGCGGTGCATATCTGACCAACGTCCCGACCTTCTCAACCACCACCACCACCACCACCTTTTCTTCCTTCTCTACCACCTCCTCTACCACCATCTCCCCCAATTGATAACACAAACCCCCTGCCGCTTCCCGCTCTCACGCTGCTGATGTCTCATGTCTCATTCAATACCTTACCAATATTTCAGTCCCTGCTCGACGGTTCACCTCTCATCCGCTGCACCCTAACCCCTGACGGGGCCCTCGTCGATATCCCAGACATGAACATTAAAGGGTATATAAATAAATGCATTGTGCTTGTGCTTATGCTTTTGTTCCAATGTTGATCTAATCCCCTCCCCGTCTTATTAATCATTTCCATTTCTTGATATATAAAAAAAAATAAAAAGGCCCGGAAAAAAAAATCCACTATTTATTTATATTTAAAAGCGAATAATCTTTTTGCAAAAATATTACTACCCAATTGACAAAGAACAAAAAATATATATATATATATATATATCAATTGGAACTTTTCACAATGGTCAAGGTCGCTGTAAGTAGCAGTAGTTGTAAGCGGTAGATTTCATTTACTAACATTAAATAGATTGTCATTTACTCGACTTACGGTCATATCGTTCAATTGGCCGAGGAAGAATTAAAGGGACTTCAACAGGTGCCAGGAGTCGACGCTACCATCTTGCAGCTCCCAGAAACTCTTCCTGATGAAGTTCTCACGGCCATCCAAGCGGCTCCTAAACCCGATTACCCGGTAATCACTCACGACGATTTATTGAAGTTCGATGGGTTCTTATTTGGATTGCCTACTCGTTACGGTAGTGTACCTTCTCAATTCAGTTCTTTCTGGGATGCTACTGGCGGTTTGTGGGCCAATGGTGCTTTATACGGGAAATACTATGGCCAGTTTGTTACCACTGGCACTCCCGGAGGAGGCCAAGAAGTCACCATTCGTAATACCATGTCGTCGTTTGCTCACCATGGCTTGATCTACGTCCCTCTCGGATATAAGCATACGTTTGCGCAGTTTAGTACTTTTGACAGTGTCCATGGAGGCAGTCCATGGGGAGCCGGTGCGTTTGCCGGGGCAGACGGGTCTCGTCAACCATCTGAAGCTGAGAAGGAGGTTGCTGCTATTCAAGGAAGGGAGTTTGGACATATTCTCGTTCGGGCACATGGTGGTAGTAAGGCCAGTATGGCCGGCGGAGAAGAAGATGCAGTGGGATCTAAAAAGGAGATAGTTGGTGAAGCTGCTACTGGCGCTGCCACTGGTGCTGCCACTGGTGCAGCTGCCGCTGTCGCTGGTACTGTTCCTGCTGCCACTACCAGTGTTGCTCCTGCTCCTGCTGCTGGTGCAAGCTCCGCTCGACCAGCTGCCACCGCTCCTCCTAATGAAAAATCGAGCTCGGGTAGCAAGTGCTGTATTGTCATGTAAAAGACCGCGGCAAGTGCTTTATTTCTGTTTTCTGTTCTGTGCAATTTGCATCTCTGTCTATTTTGTCCTGTAATTTATCTCGTTGATTAATATAATTAGTAATCCAGAAAAGCGAAGAGCGGTAAATAATAATATATAATCAGTGGCCCGTCGACCGAGCGAAGCGAGACAACGGGTCTGGGCAGAGCCCAGCCGCCGGAGGCTGTCACAAAGGTCAGTCTATCTACTCTTCGTCGCTGTTGAAGCCGAACGAGAAGGAGGACGCTTCTTCGGTGTTGACCAAGGAGTGCCACTTGCCCTTGTTGTTTCGGATATCTTCGAGCTTTTGCATGCCTTGGATGGCGGTTTCAAGGACATCGGGTAAGGACGCCTGGATGAGGGATGTGAACTTGTGGAAAACAGCCTGGCCGGAAAGCTGGTTCTTGAAACCGCTGATTTGTTCCGACTTGTTTTTCAAAAAGTCCAGAACCAACGGTAGTTTCGGCACTGGAACAAAGTTGCCGGTCATGGCAATGGACGTGTCTAGATTGACGACAAGATGCCACCAGCCCGACGGAACATACATGGCCTGCCCAACATGACAGATACCTTCGTGGAACCCTGCTTGACCCCTGGCTTGCTCGTAGAACCCACCTAGAAACCATTCCGCCAATGAAACCGGTGCTGTCACTTCGCTTTCTAAATCTCCATCAACAGTTACACCTGGCGGTGGGCAGTCAGGCGGGAACATAATCCAATACTTGGCACCTCCACTTACAATGGAGTTCCACGCACTGGTACCATTGGGATCTTTATGGAACCCCGATCCACTTCGAGCGCAGCCAATGATTAGCCATCGATAGTCCGGTCGCTGGTCGGCAAATAAATTAAACCAGTCTCTTTCGTTATCGAAAATACTGGCTAGGGGTACCAGGTATTCCAGGGATTTCAATGCAGTTGATTTACAATCAAATAAATATAGAGGAGACTCGTCCTGGTTGTTGCGCATATATTGCGTATATACGTTTAGTTTCCAACTCATGTACTCTTGGTAGAAGATGGTATCACCAAAGATCTTGACCAGCTCGTCTAAAGACCAGTCCGCGATGGGAGCGTCTAATTGCACTATGAATGGCCTGTTGTGCCAGTCCGAGTCGAATTTTTCGCTGGACATTTCCGACTCGGTCTTGAATAAATAGATATTTTGTCTCTTAGCAATGTCGTGGGCGGAACCGAGGATCTTAGTGTAGTCGACCTGAGAGCACTGGAACGGTCTAAACAGAAAGTCCGAGTATACCAGTCCCGAGCAATCGACTACTACTGAGCTGTCTGGGTCATCAGACGTTTCACTCGCACCAAACCCCCAGAACGTTCGTCTCCAGCTACCGGTCCACTTAGACGGGACCTTCTTCTGATTATACATCATCAGCTTCCATAGTTCATCAAACCAGCAGTAGGCATACAAGCCCTTGCAAGCGTATCCCGTATGAAGCAGATCCACCGGGTTCTCAATCTCCTGCAAAACGGCCACCAGAACTTCATCCGGCAGTCGACCGAAATAAGGCCCCAGGCTTCGCAGACGTAACGGCCCGTCGCTTCCACCAGGCAACAACAAAGCGTTTCCCTTAGGCAGTACGCCCAGTGGATGTTTAGAAACCAAGCTATCCAGCGACGCCAGCTTTCTCTTCTTCTGTCTCTTTCCCACCGCCTCTACCATTTTCGTATCCAGATCTATATACCCATCAGTCCACTCGTTCACCTCTTCCTCATCTTATTCTTTGCACCCCCTGAGTGAAAAATTTTCAGCCGTTCGTCCTGCCTCCGGCGGCTGGGCGCTGCCCAGACCCGTTGTGCTCGCTTCGCGAGCGAGCTGGCCGGTCGTAGGCGTTGGTCACAATCAATAGCCCTGTGCCTCGAGCGAAGCTCGAGCTACGGGTCTGGGCAGCGCCCAGCCGCCGGAGGCACACACCCCCCCCCCCCGGTTCAAAAACAGATTAAACTATGTACATTAGACGCTGTTCGGGAACTACTTGTGCGACGTCTGTTTCGTATATGGCAGAGTGCGCGGCCGTCTATAGAGGTACTCTTCCTTGTCTTTGAGCTTCTTATCGTATGCAGATTGCCTTTTGCCGGGGTAGAGGACTCGCCTGTCGGCAGCAGGAACGTCTTTGTCGCTATAGACGGAATCACTGGGCTTGAGGGCGTCGGCCTCGGCCTTGTCTCGCAGCTTCCATACTCGTTGGATCTCTTTGACACAGTTCATACATAAAGTATGGGCCCGCTTGATATGGCCACAAGATGGGCATCGGTTGAGATTGAATAGCTCTTTGATCTGCTTGTTACCGGCCAATTGTCTTTGACGCCTCTTTCTGTGTGAGACCTTTTTCTTAGGAGCCGCTAGATATGTTCCTTCTGACAACTTGGATTGAGAGCCGCTATTGCTTTCAGCTTCTCCGAGACCTGGTAGTCGGAGACGAATGCCAATCCCGATATGTTCGCCCAGTCTGGGGAGTAATCCCGCTAATCCCGAGGGAGCGCCGAATCCTTTGATGATGCCAGTGGATTTCAGAATCGACGATGCTATTGATGCCATTCTTGGTGTGTTTTGGGTGTTGAGTGAGTGGATGCTGTTGTATGGACATGGGAATGAGGATGTGAATTTTTCAGCTTCTTCATCACGTGAGGCTAATACCCTAGCCCAGCCATTTGTGGGAAATCCTCCCACTGCAACCGATACAGCCGTATATGCCGCACTTAGTGTGTCAATAGATCATGTAGGTTCTCCATCTTCCAGTCTAATGGTATCAGGCCTGAACTCTGATAGATCAGAGAGCAGTACTGATTGCTGGTCTTACTCTGGAGCCTATCAAGTTGTCTCCCTTCGGTCACATGCTATTTTCTTATCTCTCCTTATCTTTCTTATCTTTCTTATCGTCCTTTGTCTATTTCCCTCTATTATATCCGGTACTTAAGCTATCGGCATATATATACTGGGTATCCTTTATGACTATTTTACTAAATTAAGCCTATTTTTATTATACTATTTTGACCATACTATTGAATATTATTGTGTCCATTAACTACAGAAGAAAGACCCAAATTAAATATTTGTACTGGAGCGTGGATTAGGTACTTAGTATCTGTATCCTTTCCTCATAGGTTGGGTGAGTTGCCGGGCTCTGTTTTGGGCGGATTGCAAAGTCTGAGCTGAATGAAGTATACATTATAGAGGCAAGTTCGGAATTGGCTGCAAAAGAGGGCAATGGAGTGCAAGAGTAGACGTTCTACACTATGTATGAATATATTACTACACCGATGTTAACGCAAGTTCTATGTATGGTTATGTACATTTTGTATGCTTGTAATGGAGAATATCAGGCAGTTTTCAGCTGACAAGGATGAGAGCGAGCGAGCTACTATTTGTCCATCAACCCGAGATAGCCCACCTGTCAGGGGCTGAAAGCGGCCAGGAATGGATTACCCCCCCCCGCTGCTGGTTACCCCTGAAAGCACGGCTGACAGGGGGGGTCAAGGGGACGTGCCCTCCCCCAGGAATGTTCGACATCATGGGATGGGGATTGCTGGGGCATTCGAGTTCTCGCTAATAAAGTTTGATCATTTAACGTGAAGTTTCCTGTTTCTTTTCAAAAATCCCACTACAAGAGCGAAATCCGGCTCATATTTCAACCCACGATTCTGGCTCATCCTCGAACCTTTAGTACCACCATATTTATACCCTTTTGATAGCGCCGTGTAACACGTAAGTCGTTTTGACGCATAAAGTTGACAGGAAAAAACGCGTTGACCTTTTTACTTTCTTTTCGAAATGGGACCAGCAGTAACTGTAACACCACAACCGCAACCACCAAAACGAGTGGAAAAAGAGCCATACCATCCTCAAGTACCCGTTAGAACTCGGCCGTATTCAGGTATCTACTCGTCACAAATGACTACTACCGCCTCGACGATTGCTGGCATGGATGCCTTGACGTTAAATGAGGATAGGGTCATTTCTCCTACCAATCATGTTGGATTTGATTCCATCACGTCGCAAATTGAAAGACGGTTGCTCAAACGCGGGTTCCATTTTAATTTGATGGTTGTGGGCCAATCGGGATTGGGCAAATCCACTCTGATTAATACTCTTTTTGCTGCTCCTTTGGTGGGGTCGTATGGCCGAACCACTGCCAGCGAGCCAGTAGAGAGAACGTCTGAGATCAAGGTCGAGAAGTGCCATATTAAAGAAAACGGCGTCAAGCTCAAACTGAACATTATTGACACTCCTGGCTATGGCGACCAAGTGAATAATGAAAAATGTTGGGAACCAATCATCAAATACATTTATGACCAGCAGGCCAGTTATATTCGTCGGGAGTTGACTGCGAACAGAGAAAAGTATCCAATTGATACAAGAGTTCACTGTGTGTTGTTTTTCATCCAGCCCACGGGCCACGGCTTGAAGCCAATAGACATTGTTGTCCTCAAGAGATTGACGGAGATAGCCAATGTGGTTCCGGTGATTGCCAAATCGGACTCGCTAACTCTCGATGAACGGGCCCAATTCAAGCAGGCCATCCAAGCAGAGCTTGCTCATCATAAACTGAAAATCTATCCTTATGACAGTGACGAATACGATGCCGATGAGAAGGCGTTGAATGAGAGAATCCGAAACCAGATTCCATTTGCCATTGTAGGCTCGGATAGAATCGTCCATGTAAACGGAAGAGATGTCCGGGGTAGAAAGAACCGATGGGGCACCATCAACGTTGAAGATGAGAACCATTGTGAGTTCTCGTCGTTGCGCAATTTCCTCATTTCCACCCATCTTCAAGACTTGATTGACTCGACTGCGCACATTCATTATGAAGCATTTAGAAAGAGACAGCTCAATGCGCTTAAAGAGACATCTCGGGACAGAGATTCCAGTGCCACTACAGCGTCTGGGCTGACGGCTCCGCCCAAGCCTTCTACAGCGGCTCCTCCAATTCCTGTTCCCAAGGATTAAACGGCTGCTATTCAATATTAAACTTCTCTTATTATATGCTTTAATGTTTTATGTTGGGGAATATATTCTCCTTTTTATCTGTTTTTCTTTTATTTTTTCACGTCTATTTTTTCTCTGTCGAATGTTATTCAAGGTTCATACTGTCCCATTATATAGTAGTATATAGCGGATTCTTTGCTAATAAATAATCAACTTTTACTGTGGCATATGTAAGATATATAGCTATTGAGCCATATTAGTCTACTACAATATACTCAGCCTCTGTAGCATTCGAATCTTTTATTGGGTCGTGTTCTACTTATACAGCCATCTCCTGTTCGTGTATATTGTTTATATACCCTCCTCGGTCCCGCATTCTCGGGTCTTTATTCGGCACTCACTTCTGCCTGCCTACTAGAAACCGTCTGTAACGACGACACTAGAGCAAAAGTAGCTCCCCGATAATGATCCTGCTTCAGCTTCTCAACAAGACCCAATTAGCCATCTGGCCACCACCGCTAGCCTAACCGGTACCTGAGGCTTGTCCGAGCCTTATCTGCTCCTTATCTGACTGAGCCTTACTGAACTTAATGCCTGAGCCTTGATCTCCAGCCATGCTAGCAAACGCAACGCGCCAATCATATCGGAACATAAACGAGTTAAACAAAGAATAAAAAAATTCAATGATCGATTATCTTTAAACACAACAACCCCACACCTCTCTCTACCTGTATTCCGCCTCCGCCATTTTACCCGCTATCTGCTTAAATTCAATCCGCCTAACCTGCCCCCTCATCAACGGCGATGTACTTTTTGGCCTGCACCTTCGGCAGAACTTTTATACGTAATTAACTAGCCGATGATTAAATAAGCGTTATATAAGCCTACTCTTCGGCATGACAGAACGGGCTCTGTTTTGTTTACGGCAAAAATAGCAAGAAGTATAAGCAGCAGCCGAATGGCCAGACATACACCCGCTGATTATATTAATGAACAAAGACGGGCGATCACCGTCCCATACAATAGATTGTCAAAACACCGTGAACGAGATTCGACGAGTTGCAAAGCCAATATATATATAACATAAAATAGCCTTAATACACACCACAAAGCCCATCATCTAATAGCCATATATAGTTTTTCGGTCGGCATGTAGTTCTGTAGGTGTGCAGCAAAACCCCGGATTTTGCACCACGAACGGTGCGGAGTTGTAAGACATGTAACGAGCTGCCAAGTATTAGACTAGCAGCAAGCGTGGGATTCGCAACTTAAAATGCCAGCAGCTTGTATGGCCCTAGTACCAGTTCGCTACCGATGTGTATCGGTACAGGGACCAAGACGTGGGGGATGGTATGGGGTAAACCCCCCCCACCATTGTTCGATCAGCCAAAAAGACGTACCGACATATCCATTGGATAACCCCTCTCTTCAGTCGTCTATAAATTGTGTTGAATGTCTTGAGATTTCCAGTTGTGTTACACTATAACACTATAACACTATAACACTCTATAATGGATCCTAAAGATAACAGCATCGCTCGGCTCGAGGATATCGCATCCCAAGACCTTGATGATTCTAACGAAGCGTTTCATACCATCTCAAGAATCAGAACCTCTGGGCATAATAATGAGATTGTTCATATCGGTAATATTAAGGTTCATAAACACGATTTCATCGAGGCTTTTGGTATGAGTGCAGGTATTCGTGAAGTACCGGCAAGAAAGTTGGGTAACCCTTCAGTTCTCGGGTTATGTGCATTCGCGCTCACCACATTTGTCCTCGGACTAGTCAATCTTAACGCCAAAGGTGTCGAAGTGCCCAATATCGTCTGTTCATTGGCATTCTTTTACGGTGGTATAGTTCAAATACTCGTTGGTATGTGGGAACTTGCGGTCGAGAACACTTTTGGTGGTTGCACCTTCACTTCTTATGGAGCCTTTTATTTATCTTACGCGGCACTCAACACCCCTGCTTTTGGAATCCAAGCTGCTTACGGGGAAGATATTCAAATGCTAAGTAATGCCGTGGGTTTTTACTGCACAGGTTGGTTTATCTTCAGTTTCCTCATGCTAATCTGTACTATCAGATCCACTTGGCCCCTTTTCCTCATGTTTATTACGATTGCCTTGTCATTTTTGCTCAACGCCATTGGCTACTTCACTGCCAACATAACTTGCTTCCATGTTAGCGGTGGCCTCAGTATTGCTACCGCTGCTTTCGGATGGTTTATGGCCATGACCTTCTTGTGCACCAATGAAACTACTTATTTCAGACTTAGTCCATTGTTCATGCCTGGTGCTCAACATGGCAAGGATGAAGAAGAAGCTTAGATTCTGTTTCCGAGTCTAGTTTATGTTTTTGATATAATACTTAGATAGTGTTTCTTTTATTGTTAGATTTGATGTCTAGTATCTATGAATAAAAGATTATTTAACCGGTTGATAGAGGTTAGGGTCGCCGACCCCTGAAACTTCCTAATAGAGAAGTGAGAGAACAAAAAAAAATGAGAGCACACGCATTTGTAGCTGTATAAGATATAAATATATATATAAATATATATATTTAGTTACAAAATGGGATTCCAAATATTGGTCATGATAGGAGTTGGTGTAGTTGATGGAAACGTGATATCAATTGTGAGTGAAGATTTGATTCTGTTTATGGCGTCTATACGGGCAAACCAGGCAAGCTTTAATACAACTAGACCCCTATTAATAGGGTGTGAACATGAGTCTTTTTACATAGCATTCTTTACGTATCACTTTAGTCATCAACTCTTGTCTTTGCTGTAAACGACGGACGAACCGTGATGAATAACAAGAGAATATGTGGGGCCTTCTAACCGTCAGCTATGATGAACATGTCTTTATATGACTGACTGCCTTTCCTTGCAAATATGCAGGTCCGATTTGCTATCAAATGTCAGACGGCGCAAATCAAAAAGTCAAACCACATTTTTACAATTTATACACTCTAAGAGCCGTATAGGACATTAAAACACTGTTCACAGTGGTGTACAATACCGAACACGATTCCTGCTGCAAGCACATTACCATGCTTACAGATTTTGTGGGGTAAATCAAACGCAGAATCTAAATCTCCCTGACAAAGAAATAGAATAGATCCAAGAGAAGCCGGCGATTCCGAGTCCAGGCGGCTGCGACGCCCAAAGTGTATATACCACAATGCACAAAGAGAAGCGGACCAGTGAATAGTGAATAGTGAATAGTGAATGAGTGCTATCAGTCTATCTACTTGCTAGATGGAGATTCACAGCGGTGGTAATAAACAAACGGCATCAAAGGTAGGTCGTGGTTACAGAGGTTCAGGACGGTTGCTTGAACTGGAACGGGCCCTACGGAGTACGCGGATAGAATGGGAAAACCCGCTTGATAGCCAACGTCATACTCTATAACAAGATTAGAGTTGGGTCTAAAGTAGTCAACAGCGGTGATAATGCGCCGATCGTCTATCCGTGTGGAGAAGGAACAGACAAGAGAAAAGGCGACAATAGCCCCGACGTTTAATCTCGAGCGGAGCTCGAGCTAACGGGTCTGGGCAGAGCCCAGCCGTCGGAGACAGGCCACCCACCGCCCGACCGTTAGCGGAGACGCCAAGAATAAAGCTGCTAGAATCGTCCTAAGGACGAACGGAGCCGGTTCGTAGACAAGTCATTAGGAAGGGTGGAGAGGCAATCAACAGGCGTCTGATCCGGGGATGCGGATGGCGGAGCAGAGGACGTCCGTCGTAAAAGCCAACCGAGAGCCGAGCAGTGCTGTTTGTTTGGTTCAGCCATACAGGCATGGCTCTGGAGTGGCCGACCGTTTTAACAACAACGTTTTAGCAGTTTCCGAATCATGCGCTCGATTGGGATATTAACTGGGGAAAAAAAAAAAATTTAAAACATCCATCGGTCCGACATTTCATGTTGAGTGAGTGAGGGACAGGGACAGGAGGTTGCGGACCAAAGGAGCTGGGCGACAGCAGGCGTGAGTCGCGCACAGACTGGCCTGACATGGCATGTCTTTTCACGTTAACCCCGTACCATAAGTTAGTTCTCCGCACAAGATGGTTACGAGTTCTAATCCCGAACGGTGCGCGACGGTCCGTATTTCGGGAAACACCACTAAACGACTAAACGACTAAACGGTGAGCCAGTCGTTTAAAGAGACAGCTCATGTGATGATGGCAAGGAAACAGGCCAGTGGTATCATTCCTTCCCCGCAGCCAAGGAGTAAATGAACACCGACAAACTCATCGGCTGTGGTGTTACTCGATTGTCGCGATGCTTGATTTGCATCAATTGAGATCTCCCCGTCCTTGCAGTGCTGCCGTTTGCTCTGTCCCCTGTCATTTGCTTTGTCCCCTGTTCGTTTGCTTTGTCCCCTGTTCGTTTGCTCTGCGCTCTGTTCGTTCACTCTGTCCCCTGTCGCTCACTCTGTCCCCTGTTCGTTCACTCTGTCCCCTGTTCGTTCACTCTGTCCCCTGTTCGTTCGCTTTGTCCCCTGTCGTTCGCTCTGTCCCCTGTCATTCGCTCTGTCCCCTGTCCTTTTCCCCGTCCCCTGTCCTTTTCCCCGTCCTCGCTCCCTTGTTAGAGCTGCCATGTGACCCCCATCACATTTGTTTTTCCTTTAAAATCGGTCTTGCTGCAAGATCTTCAGGGAAGGGGTAAAGATCGTCTCGGTCGAACTTGCTTTTCCTCGATACAAAGTCCCAGAAGGAAATATCTTATATCCTCTCCTCCGTCAGTGATCTATATATAAAGGCCCTGTCCGGGCGGGAGACTGGCTTTTATTTTTGATTCTGGTTGAATTGTTAGTATAAAGAATTCGTCAATTGAAAACAAGATCAAAAAAAAAAAGCATTAAATAAATAAAACTATAAACTTACTCAGTCGTAGTACTTGACTTGACTTCACATTCCAACTCCAACTCCAACTCCAACTCAACTAACTCGTCAATTACAAACAATTGACTCCATAATCAAACCGCAGAAACCAAAACCCAAAAACGACCGTATCATCCCAAGAAAGCTTCAAAATGTCCGACATCGAAGCCAACCCTACTGCTTCTACTATCAAACCCGGTTATGGGGACGCCGAGGACCCGGCCCACGCGGTAGCCCGCGTCATCACGTCAGGTGACGACAACCAGTTCATCCATATTGGAAACACAAAGGTCTATAGAGACGAGCTCATTGCTGCTTTCGGAGGTACCTTGAATCCCTCTTTGCACAGTGCTCCTTCTCGGAAGTTTGCCAATCCTTCTCCTCTTGGTTTATGTGCTTTCGCGCTCACCACGTTTGTTCTTTCTTTAGTCAATATTCAAGCCCGTGGGGTTCAAACCAATAATATCGTGGTTGGTTTGGCGTTCTTCTACGGGGGAGTCATTCAATTGCTGGCTGGTATGTGGGAATTGGTGGTGGAAAATACCTTTGGTGCTACTGCCCTCAGTTCGTACGGCGGATTCTGGATGTCTTTCGGTGCTATTTTGACTCCTTCTTTTGGTATTCTCGATGCTTATAAAGATGATCCCGAGGCCCTCGAAAGCGCTCTTGGATTCTTTCTAATTGGCTGGTTCATCTTCACCTTCTTGATGATGCTGTGTACCATTCGATCCACGGTCGCGTTTTTCTCGCTCTTTTTCTTTCTTGATATTACTTTCCTACTTCTTGCCGTAGGGGCCTGGTCCGGCCACGTCGGAGTCACCAAGGCTGGCGGCTGGTTCGGTATCATCACTGCCTTTGTTGCCTGGTACAATGCGTTTGCCGGTGTGGCTACTAAGGAGAACTCGTGGATCACCATCAAACCGGTGTTCATGCCTGGTGCTCAACGACTCGAGAGGAAGTCCAAGAGCAATTAAACTTGCCAAGGACTTTTATAGTTGTTTATTGTTGTTGTTTTTTTTGTCTGTTTCGTTTAAATTATCTCCTAATCTATTAATTATTTAATTGTTACAACTGGCGGTGGTGAGTGCCTCCGGCGACTGGGCTCTCTCTCTCTTCCCAGACCCCGTTGTGCTAGCGCTGCGAGCAAGTGGGTTGTTTTAGATCTCAGAATATATATTCTACGCCAGTGGTCGATTGGCGCCATCACCAACATCAATTGATAAAGAAAAACTCTCTACCGGAACATATAAATACTTATATATTTATATAACTAGTGGTGTCTATTCCTTGGAGAAACTCAAATAGGACCGCTTTGTTTTCCGTTGAACAGATATTACGGCCGGCAACATCTGCAACTCTCCCATCGCGGTGTGTGCCAACCCGCGAAAGTTTCTTGCTACTCGTTTGTTCACCGCCAACTGCCGCTGCGAGACAAAGACCGACTGTCTTACCAGCTCGCATCGCCGCCAGCGCCAGTGTCAGCCGTCACTAGCTGTCCTGATCGCTTAAGAACCAACTGGATTCAGAACCAGAACTCACCTCTACCAAGTCGGGCTTACCACACACCACTCATCGTTAGCGCACGAACCTCCTGACTCGCCTGTCCATTGTCAAATGCCATTAGTCACTGGCCAGAATGAGACAATGGCAATCGCCCAACGAACTCCACGGTAGTGTACTTCTTCTGACCTTGTTAGACATGGAACAAGTTAGCTACGGCTGGGTAAATGTATACCCGTTCTGAGACTTGCAGCATCTGTCAGACAGCGGGTAGACTTACACTGTGAGCGATAGTCACAAGGCATTGAGTCGGTTTAGAACGTGTTCTGTTCTATGCCAAGCTATCCTTCAAGTCCTCCGATTAAGCATATCTCCATAATCCGGGCTTTTGAAGGCAAAAAAAACGTAAAACTGCTCCCTCTGTAAATATTGTAGTACATCTGTATCTGGAAGTGCGTTCAAGCCATTCGGGGTTATGCCTGCTCTCGGCACGCACAGTCTTTTCTGGCTGCCCAGCGCCAGCCACGCCCTTCCCAAATATTCTGGGCACCACAAATAAGCTTACAGCGATGAGATGAGGAGTTGTTCCGTATCGGGGAATGTCGCCAGCAGCAGCAACTAATGCTGCCGACGTGCCTGGGAGTCTCTACTACTGCCGAAGGTACCGCCGTGTGTTATTATTCGTCCAAGAGGCGATGCTCCACGACAAAGTTTATCCGAGATCTCGGATAAACTTGCACAATTCAATGCAGAAGAATATACTTTTTTGTTTACCTATATCGATCGAGTCAGATGTTTTTTATATATTTTTTGTTTAAAAGAGATAAAAAATCGTACTTTTTTTTTTTTTCCTGAACATGGACTGATGTTGTAGATATGGCCTGATGCTGACTGGTTATAAAGATTGGTCTGTTTGCTTACAATGGCTCAGCTACCCAAGCCTATTTTCTACTGGGGACAACAAGTTTTCAGAATGGCTTGCAAGCCAGATACGGGACTGGGTTAAGGAGATGAATTAAGCGAAGGAGTGGTAAGAATGATCTGTCTGTCTATAGAATTAGCCATTGTCAACCAGTGATTAGGAGAACCGTCACAGTTGGTCAGCAAATTTGGAGCGAGTACCAGTCAGAATTTACACTGCCTAGCGCATCGGGCCAGAAAACGGACTACAGCCCTACAATTTGACATGTCCAGTGCCTCAGGTAAGAAAATAATACGCTTCAGCATTATTTATTTTTGAAATATCTAGTACCTCATCTCAACCATAGAACATAATAGGCTCTAATAAAGTTATAAAACTATCTGGCATCCCTAACAACAATACAGGCAATGTTAACTAACTGCCTACCAATATTCAAACTCTACAGCTAAGCGGGTCCCGTCTGACTGCGGCGGATGTCTGGTGCCGCACATAGTCCTCATTATACGAGAAGATAAGGCCTGTCTTGGTGTCAAGGCATATATTGGGAACATTTGGAATAGAATGAATAGAAAATTTAGGTAATATATATGAAAACGGACGAACAAGCCTACACCCAATTATCGTCCTTGAATGGAAGATAAGGACAATGAATTTTGATCGTCCTAGTCACTTAATATCATACAGTAATTACGCTGCAAGTAACAATAGGAGCGATAGCGATAGTTTGTAATGAGTGTTCATTTTGAAAACGACGAGCAGGAAGCAGCAGAGTCCAGCTCGGGTTCTGGGTCTGGCGTTGCCGTTGGAAGAGACGCCAGAGCCGCGTCCAGACCAAGCGGTGAAGATAAGAACTGGCTAATGAGAGATAATGGTATCACCGTCCATAGGGGAAGAGATCCGACTGAAGCCCCCGACGATAAGAAGAATATTTATGAGATTCGGCAACTGCCGTCGACTTCGGCAGGAGAAGTCGAAACGATAAGGCTTGGAGATGGTGCCAAAGATGGAAAGAAAAAAGCAATGACATCAACCACAAGGACGTTTAGAGGACTGGCAAATAAGTTTAAATCAAGTGCATTTGGTTCTGATAAACACGATGTTGAAATGAATGGTATAGTAGATGGAGGCACCACCGATGGTGCGTCTATCGATAGCGATGATAACGCTGGCAGTGTTAATAACAACAACAACCGCCGAATAAACCCTTTGCTCGACGATACAGCAGCTGCTGATGATGGGTACGTCGAATTAACCCCTCAAGACGATTCTCCGTATCCAGAAGTAAGGGCGTCGGTTCCGAATGTTGACGATCCCACGATTCCTCATAATACCGTGAGAATGTGGACAATAGGTCTGTTAATGACTACCTTAGGATGCGGGCTAAACGTATTGTTTTCATTGCACTCTCCAGTGTTTCAAATATCTACGTTTGTGTCAGCGATTACTGCCTGGCCTCTGGGCCGATTGTGGGACCGCATTGTGCCAAATACGACTCTTTTCGGGCTGGAGCTGAACCCAAGCCCGTTTAATATTAAAGAACATGCTCTTATTACTATTATGGCCAATGTGTCGTTTGGCAGCGGTGCCGCCTATCTGACTGATGTAATCATTACCATGAGACATTTCTACGGCATGGATTTCGGGTGGGGGTTTCAAATCGTTGCTATCATAGCTTCTCAGACAATCGGATACTCCATTGCAGGGCTAGTAAGAAGAGTACTGATCTATCCAGCATCGATGATTTGGCCCTCGAACCTGGTAGCAGCTACTTTTCTAACCAATATCCATTTAAAAGTTAATCACATTGCTAACGGATGGCGAGTGTCGAGATTGAGGTTTTTCTTAACTGTGACGTTCTGTTCCATGGTATGGACCTGGTTCCCAGGGTTCTTTGCTCCTTTTGTATCATATTTTGCCGTTGGATCATGGATAGCACCACAGAATGTAGTCATCAACCAACTATTCGGCGTCCAGCAGGGCCTCGGTATGCTGCCATTAACGTTTGACTGGAACCAGATCGCTGGATATATAGGATCTCCTTTAATTCCACCGTTCTTTGCCATTGGCAATATTATCGTATCTATTTTATTGGTTTTTTGGATCGTGGTTCCCATAGTCCAATACTCAAATATCTGGTTTGGCCATTATCTACCAATGTCGAGCATCGACACATATGATCGATTTCAAAACGTTTACAATGTGTCACGAATCGTGACTCCCGAAACTAAGGTGTTTGATCTCCAGGGCTATAATGACTATTCACCTATATTTCTTTCTTCGACTTATATAATTTCCTACGGCATGTCCTTTGCATCTATCTCTTCTACCATCATACACACGTTAATATTTGATAGAAAGGACATTATGTATTACTGGCGAAACTCCCGTAATGAGCCGGACGACATTCATATGAGACTGATGAAGCGGTATAAAGAAGTGCCTGATTGGTGGTTTGCGGTTTGCTTTGGTTTGTTTTTTGCACTTGCAATTGCCAGTGTTCGTGCATGGGATACAGGATTGCCAGTATGGGCATTAATAGTGGCACTTTTTATTGCTCTTGGACTATTAATTCCCGTTGCTTTTATATACGCTCTCACGAATATTCAGGTTGGACTCAATGTTATGACGGAGTTTATAGTGGGATATTTGGTTCCTGGCCGACCGATTGCTATGATGATGTTTAAAACATACGGATATATTACAAACGCACAGGCAGTGAGTTTCCTTCAGGATATGAAACTAGGTCATTATTTGAAGATTGCTCCTAGATTACTGTTCACTGCCCAGTTAGTAGCAACTATCTGGGGATGCATGGTACAATTAATGATCATGAACTGGTGTCAGTATTCGATCAAGCAAATCTGTACGCCAGACCAACCGGATAATTTCACTTGTCCTCAGGCGACGGTGTTTTTCAACGCATCAGTTATTTGGGGTGTTATTGGGCCCCGCCGCCAGTTCGACGCCGGTGCTCTTTATCATACTACGCTGTACTTTTTCATTCTCGGAGCGGCATTGCCAGTTGTATCGTGGTTAATACTCAGGAAATGGCCCAAATCGTTTTTCCGATTTGTCCATTGGCCAGTTTTCTTTAATGGAGTGGGATACATTCCACCTGCTACGCCTTATAACTATGCTACTTATTGTGTTGTTGGATATACATTTGGATATTGGATCAAGCGCAATTGGTTTAACTGGTGGGCAAAGTATAACTATACGCTGTCAGCCGGTCTAGATCTCGGGTTAGCACTAGGGTCGCTATTAATATTCCTTGTAACATTATCTCCAAGTGTTCAAGCTCCTTCTTGGTGGGGCAGCAATGGTGGAGCGTTTGAGAATGCCGATTCGCTTGGAACTCCTTTAAAGAAACTTGCTCCGGGCGATGCGTTTGGGCCCGCGACGTGGTAAAAATATTACGCATGTACGTTTTAAAAACATCATATACTATTAATACATAAAAAAAAAGAATTACAAGATTATCTTGAAAAGCCATACGGACCATCACTGGTTTGAGACGGAGCACTGGGCCTGCCAGTGGGTCCTCTGGGACCCCGGGGGCCGCTGTTATTTTTCTTTCGGCTCGACGTTGGTAAGCCTACGTTAAAGTCTGGGTTACTCTGAAGAACAAACTCTGATCGATCGGGGCCCCTTTGAGGTTGGTAGTATCGGGGATTGACGGGTCTCTGGCTGATACTCGTATAATTGGACGAAGTATCAGAACCAGCTGGAGACGTTGGGCCACTATATGCGAACTCATTGTCACCTCCTGGAGGTTGTAGTGGAAGATTGTCATCTCCCAACAGCCCGGTGTCATCGATTTGTTCATGTGGAAGATGTTGTTTATCTTCGACAAAGAACTGTCGATATGTCTGGCTGGCTCTTCTAGGTTGTACTGGTGGTGGTGATGAGGATTGTGAGTGATGTTGCTGTTGCTGCCATAATTGTCGTGGTGGGATATAGACTGACAGCTGCGAATCTACTGGCGCTTCGGGAAGAAGAGGAGGCTCTTCACCTGCAGAGGTGGTCTCCATAGGCGCCATACGCGGTCCACTTGGCCGTCTATTTCTCGCAGGCAAGTTGTTATAGTCTCTTTCGCTATTAGACGGCCGAGCACTAGGACCAGCCGGCATAGCAGATCTAACGGGATATTCTCCATATGGAGCTTGTGGTGGTGGCTGCTGTGAATACGTGGCAGTGGTCTCGTTCGAGCTTGACAACGCTTGCTGAGGCAGTCTCTGCTGCTGGATCTGAGGCTGTTGATGTTGTACCTGTCTGATTCTGGGTAATGGAATAACGTTTGGTCCATAACCGGCATCGCCGCTTTCTTCAACCCCAGTCACATATGTTCCTGCTGGGACCACCTGTGGGGGTAATCTAGTCGGACTCGTTGAACCCATTTGCGGGCCGGAGCTATTACCATTACCATTGTACACTCTACTAGGAGTTGTAGCATTTGGAGACGTGAATTCAAGCTGATTAGACAGCCCATCACCAGCCTCGCTATATCCAGCGCCTCTGTAAGCAAAGCTATTAGCATGTCTGTATTCCCGAGAAGGCGATGGAGTGCGGTCATGGTTGACAAACGAGGTAGAATCATTAACAGCGGAATTAAATGATAAATCGCCTGCTCTTCCGCCACTTTGTGTACGGTTCAACGGAGCAACCTCTTCTCCAGACACATTTGTAGGCTGGAACTTGATTTCCGAGTATGTTCGGGACGAAGTAGGAGGGAACTCGTCGTCTTGAAATTTGGTCGGTGAGAAGGAAAAGTCTTGTAGTTCAGAGTTCGTGTTAGCATTGGCGCGTCGTTTCATGGCCTTTTGCGAAGACAGCGTTCTACGCATTAGACAAAGAATAATGCCC
The DNA here is from genome assembly GCA_030579895.1 of Sugiyamaella grinbergsii. Lineage (NCBI taxonomy): Eukaryota > Fungi > Ascomycota > Dipodascomycetes > Dipodascales > Trichomonascaceae > Sugiyamaella > Sugiyamaella grinbergsii. The sequence continues at coordinate 49,961 of JAKTRT010000060.1, read as the reverse complement.
GATAACGCGGTCAGCACCGTAGCAGCCAGCATGATCCATCCGCCCCAATCAAGGTGCGATACGAAAAGTAAAATATCGACCAAAAACGCCAACAACGAGATCAAAAACGACGGCAGCGCCAATAGAAGCAGACATAACAGATATTTCTGGGACGAGCCTGGGCCGCGAATATGTGCCAATAGAGCGCAAACAAAAAGAATAAACGTCAATCCAGCTGCCACGACATGGACAATCAATAAATTCGACAGACTCTTCCTGGCGCTAGAAGGAAGCCTAAACTTATTGTCGTTATTTGGGATATTATACCCAATGCCAGGTTTTGAGCATGTGTTTGTATGAGTATTACAGTACCCAAACACTCCGAATTTGTAGTCTTCAAACGTCGACAGAGTGATTTTCGATGTCACGGGCACCGACAGCACGGCCACCAGTTCGAGCGCAAATGCGATGAACAGGATCACAGACAGCGACGTGGCTGCTTTGAATCGAACGGCCATGAATGATCGTTTTTATTTGCTTTCTCTTTACTTGTTCTATCAGTTGTTAGCATTCGATTCTGACTCCGGCGGCTGGGCGCGGGCACCCAACCTAGACCCGTTGTTCGAGCTTCGCTATAGTACTTACTGGAAGTAGCCCCTGAGTTTCGTTAGAATGGGTAATCTCGATCTTTGCTGTTTCACGGCCTTTTGGCTCTTGTCACCCAGTCGTGTCTCTTTGTGTTTCTGGCGTTGTAATAGAAAGACTGTCTTTTGTGCTCAAAAAACTGTCGGTTGCTTGTACTCTGCTAAACCACTTGGAATGTTTCCAGCGTCGATAATACCCCGTCTCCTCGTCAGTGTGTCGTCCGGTGTCTCTGGATATGCCCCTAATGCACCGCACCTCTCTCTCCTCCTCCCCCATTCCCCCCTTCCTGGTTCTACAGTAGAGGTAAGCCTTTCGAGCGGACTCTGCTACTACGCATGGCCCAACTACGCGGCCGCGTCAGACGCGGGTTTGAAACTATAGAGGTAAGCAGACCCAGCCTGGCCCATGATGTTTTTTTTTTTGTCGACAGCCACAAAAAGCCAACATCAGTTCAGTCAGATCTTAACTTGTTTGTTATCTGGTTTCTCATCTGATTTCTCATCTCATCTCTCATCCGTCTATCTTCTTGAAAACTCCGGTTACTGGCTCTTTCATCTAACACTGCTCAACACCACGCCGTACACTTTCAGCTGCTAAAAAAAGATCCTGCCCGAGTCGTGTTTTTATGCCCTATTTGGGTAACGATCAACGAGTCAAATACGTCGCCTAGGAGAGCAAGGAGTCGGCCGGTTAATATGCAAGGAATGAGTGATGGAGCCAAAAAGCACGATGAATGATCCGATACGGGAAAGAATAAAAACGGATCGTGACTTCAATAGACTCGCAAATGCCAATTGGGGAGTATATCCAACGGCGGTTGCACTGATTGATAGCCAGAGCTGTCGTCGCAAACCTCTAGTGAAAATGCGATTGCCATTGAAAGACGTGAACTTCGAACGTCTGCAGCATGGACGAGATAACGCGTTTAGACGTATTTTTCAGAGTAAATGCCGTAGACGGTATATATTGTTATACTAACTTGTCTTGCATGTCTTGCATGTCATCTATATACCACGGCCGAGACAAGACGTCGAGACAGCCTGACATATATTGAGCTCACAGAGAAGCGACTTTACAATATTAGCTTCATTTCACTATTTGCTATTTATTCATTTTCTTGCTCTTCTATTAAAGATGTATCGGACTCCGACAGTCTACCCTCAGTACAATTAACCCTATAGAATTCAGCTCAGACACCTCTGCACCAGCTTCTGACAACCCTCACAACCACCGTGCGGCTGACAAAGTTAGTTGACGGCCGATAAACCGTCGTGATCTGCAAGGGTCCATGGAAAAAAAATATTTCCGAAATCAAATATGAAAGATTGACCAAACTTGTCGATAAACATGGGACCCAAAAAGCATATGAAATTCGATGATGACGGGGATAAGCATACTGTTATAAAGAAAAATGAAGTTAATAATAATAAAGTCTATGGAAAAAACCAGGTCCAGAAAGAGTTCGGGAATCTGAAAAGACAAAAGTCATTTAGTTTGTTAGTGAAAAGTGGTCCTGATGGAGAAAATGACGGGTCAAGTGCAGTCGAAACAGATAAAGTTCTCGGGCCATTAAGTCTGGAGAGGCTTGAAGGATGGAAAGACGGGAATCTCAGTGAAGAGAGCTTTAGATTTCATAGCAGCGGTGTTGAAGAAGACGACGAGGGAGAAGACGACGAAGAACAGGTAGAGGGGAATGGAAATGTCGAGGCGAGCCAAAAGCTATTACTGCAGTCAAAATCGAAGGTGGCTCAAACACCAAATGGCAAAGCAGGTAGAAAAGCGGCCGGAAGAATTGTTTATTACCAAGACTCAGAAGACGAAGATCAGTCCCAAGACCTAGCACTTCCTCCGTCCAGCTCCAACCTCCAATCAATCAAAGAAACCCTTTTTAAAGACCGGAAACACTTACCCGTGTATCGGTCAAGGGCTCAAATCATAAAGCATATCTCGTCAAACAATGTCACAGTACTACTGGCCGAGACCGGTAGTGGTAAATCTACCCAGATCCCGCAATTAATCTATGAATATATGGGAAGAAAAGAATCGCCCCAGCGAATCGCCATTACCCAACCTCGTCGAGTAGCTGCTATTAACTTGGCTACTCGTGTTAGTCAGGAAATGGGCTACCCAGTTGGAGAAAAAGTCGGTTATACAGTGAGGTTCCAGAACAAATCCGGCCCTGCTACTCATCTCAAGTACCTTACTGATGGTATGCTGTTAAGAGAACTGATGATAGATCGAGATCTGAATAGATATACAACTGTTATTCTTGATGAAGCACATGAGAGGACAGTGTTGACAGATTTGCTAATGGGTCTTTTGAAGCGACTATTGGAGAAAAGAAACAGTTCAAGCAATCCTTTAAGGCTGATAATCATGTCTGCTACACTGGATGCGGAGAAATTTAGCAAATTCTTTAACGATGCCGAGATTCTCTACGTACAAGGTAAAATGTACCCTGTACAGAGATACTATCTTAGCAAACCGATCGACGACATTGTCGATGGAATAGTTCAGACGGTTGTTCAGATCAATATGTCTGAATTGACAGGAGATATTCTCGCATTTTTGCCTGGTCAAGACGAAATTGATAAATGCGTAGACCGCATTCAGGCCATAACCAATGACCTGCCTAAAGAGGCCCCGTTGATTGTGCCAATCCCATTATACGCTTCACTCGCACCTGGTCAGCAACAGAAAGCATTTGAAAAACTACCTCCAAGAAGGAGAAAGGTCATTCTCGCCACCAACATAGCAGAGACCTCGCTGACCATCCCTGGAGTGCGGTACGTAGTTGACTCAGGACTCCGTAAAGTACGAGTATGGAAACCCAGTCTTGGTCTCGATACTCTTTTCACGACGCCGATCTCCCAGGCAAGTGCTGCTCAGAGAATGGGCCGTGCCGGCCGTGAAGCGCCTGGTAAATGTTATCGGTTATTTACAGAAACTACATACTTGGAAGACCTCAAGCCTCAGACCGAGCCGGAAATCATCCGTTGTGACATTGCCAGTACTATATTAATACTGAAAAAGGCTGGTGTACATGATGTGCTGCGATTTGAATGGGTCGAATCGCCCGATAAAAAGGCCATCACTGCAGCGCTCGTCAAACTGTACGGACTAAAAGCGCTCGATGATGCCGGGAAAATCACTCCATTAGGCGAGCAGATGGTTCTTTTGCCGGTGTCACCGCACCTAGCAGCAGTCTTAATCCAAGCATCCAATCGGTCAGTGTCGTCGTCTGTTTTGACGAGCATTATCGATATTGTTGCTTGTGTGTCTATTGAAGATCTTATGATCAACCCTCATCCCGACAAACGAGATGAGATCAACCAAAAGCGTCGGGAGCTCTTCACATCCAGTCAACAGTATGGAGATCTAATCATGATCAAGGAAATGTACGATATGTATAGTCAATTGCGGGACCGACGCGAGCAAAAAGAATGGTGTCAGCAGGTGGGCGTTAATGTCCGGTCGATGCGAAACGTTTCGCTCGTTCGACAGCAACTTGCCAGATATATGAAGGTGACTCTTGACGACCGAGACGCCGACGATCCTCCCGCTCAAATCGACGCAGAGGCGATTATAAAATGCTTCCTTCACGGGTTTGTATCCAATTCGGCGCTGGGCCTGCCGGACCGGCGGTACAAAACCGTGCTTACGTCGCAGCTGCTGTCCATCCATCCGAGCTCCACCATGTTCAGTCGCAAGGTGGAGGCCATCATGTACATAGAGTATGTTTTCACATCCAAAGCGTACGCTAGGGTGGTGAGTCCGATCCAGATAGAATGGTTACAGGAGGTTGCGCCTCATCTGTTGTTTCGCAGTAGAAGCATTTAATAGGGATTGAATTCTTGTTATAGACACATTTATTAAAACTGCATTATTCCTCTTCCTCTTCCTCTTCCTCTTCCTCTTCCTCTTCCTCTTCCTCTTCCTCTTCCTCTTCCTCTTCCTCTTCCTCTTCCTCTTCCTCTTCCTCTTCCTCTTCCTCCTCCTCCTCTTCCTCTTCCTCTTCCTCTTCCTCTTCCTCCTCCTCTTCCTCCTCCTCTTCCTCCTCCTCCTCCTCCTCCTCCTCTACGTGAACCTGAGCTACCAGCCCTTGCAGAAACCCAGGCTTACTGCCCTATGCGCGCTGCTCGCGGACCTGCCGTAAAGTAAACGTTGCCTTGTCTTATCTTTATTAGGTCCAAACTCTATTGTCTCCCGTTGGCAGTTAAGTTAGCTACTTGTTTACCTGGTTAACTGCCGTATCTTCCGTTTCAGCCTCAGGCATTAGGAGCGCCAGTGCCAGCTCAAGCCCAAGCATGAACCCGAGGCCTATCTAAGATTTACAAACCTTAATATAATAATACATTTCATCATCATCCGGCCTTAGTTCGCATCGGCTTCCTTCCTCGTCCCCACACTGTCTTGTCTTACCAGCATCTCCTTCTCTTTCTCCTTCTCTACCCTCTCTACCCTCTCTACCCTCTCTACCCTCTCTACCCTCTCTACCCTCTCTACCCTCTCTACCCTCTCTACCCTCTCTACCCTCTCTACCCTCTCTACCCTCTCTACCCTCTCTACCCTCTCTACCCTCTCGACCCTCTCTACCCTCTCGACCCTCTCTACCCTACCTCCCATCCTTGTTCTCCCCCAATTACGCGTATTCTATATTCCACTCCTCGTAACTGTCATACCATGCCTCCAGCCTTACCTTCTCTCCTGAGGTGTGACGTCTACGGCTGGCACTAGCCCGCCTCTAGCCCAGTTGCTTTTTCCCCCCCTTCTCCGACCCCCAAGTTCTTTTTCTTTTTCTTGCGACCAAGCATCTTGCAATCCCCCAAACAATCGACAACGTTTAAGCCCTGCTCTTCCCGCCGTACGGTTCCGGCCGGTGGATAATTTTCATTTTCGCCCACTTACAGTTAAAACTTAACACTTTGTTCCACAACGCTGTGTTCTCTCTCTTACACTCATCTCCCGTTGCTTCAGCGAAAAGAACAAACGACTCAAGTTTCATCCAGTTCTCGTGCCTGAGAGTTGATTGTGGAGTTTTGGTATCGGTCCGCACTAGAAAAACAATAAAAAACTATATAAACAGGACAGTTTTTTTGAACAGGGTCCGATTGACACGACGTGACGAACAGTTGAATAGACAGCAAACGACGATTACAGCGACCGCGACGACAACGACGATTACAACGACAGCGACGACGACAGCGACGACAACGACGATAACTACGATTGTAACGAATACAACGACGCGAAAAGAACCGAAATAAAAATAGAATTGCAGTTTAACTATCGTGACAAGGACAATTGGTATATTTTGCGCTTCTTGTCTATCACAGGAAGGGTTTTTTTTTTCATAAATTGTTTCTCATTGTTTGATATACAGACGACGTGCGCTTCGAATGTCTTCACAGCCTCAATTATTAGCTGCTCCGGCTACTCTGGGCCCTCCTCCTCCTTCAAGACCGCCTCCTAATGGTCAAGTGGTACACGGCGGTGACCCACCACCACCACCTCCTCCTCCACCTCAGGTTGTTACAAACGGCAATGGACTACCTCCTCCATTGACTGGCCAGCAACAGCAAGTTCCACCTCCACCTCCACCACCACCACCACCTCCTCCTCCTGGGTCTGGCCAGCCAATTGCTAGAATCCAGCCTTCGCCTGGCAATCCACCACCTCCTCCTCCTCCTCCTCCTCCCCCTCAAACAAATGGTGGCCCGGTAGACAATGTATTTCAAAAACTACAAGCACAAAATGTCGATGCCTGGTTAGAAGTGGGCAAAGTGGCAGAATCCATGGCCGAATATGACCGCGCCATCGGTTGCTTTGAAGCCGCCTTGAAACATAACCCGTACTCGATTCCTGTATTAACTGCCATTGCCAATCTATACCGTAGTAGAGAACTGTTTGCCAAGGCCATTGACTACTACCAAAATATCTTGTCAATTGCTCAAGATTCCGGCGATACCTGGGGCTCGTTGGGCCACTGCTATCTAATGATGGACGACCTTCAAAAGGCGTATAGTGCATACCAACAAGCGCTATATCATCTTCGCGATCCTAAAGACCCTAAACTGTGGTATGGCATTGGCATTCTGTATGATAGGTATGGCTCTCTTGAATACGCTGAAGAGGCATTCTCTCAAGTCATGGATATGGATCCTAATTTCGACAAGGCGAATGAAATCTACTTCAGATTAGGCATAATCTATAAACAACAGTTCAAGTACCCTCAGTCTTTGGAATGTTTCCGATATATTCTGTCCAACCCTCCAAGACCATTAACGGAAATCGACATCTGGTTCCAAATCGGCCATGTCCATGAACAACAAAAGGAGTATCAATTAGCCCGAGAAGCTTACGAGCGTGTACTCATGGAAAACCCCGCCCATGCGAAAGTCTTACAACAATTAGGATGGCTGTATCACCAACAAAACTCATCATTTGCTAACCAGGATCATGCTATTTCCTATTTAACCAAGTCTCTTGAGGCCGACGGTCAGGATGCTCAGTCATGGTATTTATTAGGACGTTGCTATATGGGTCAACAAAAGTATAATAAAGCATATGAAGCGTATCAACAGGCGGTTTACAGAGATGGTCGCAATCCTACGTTCTGGTGCTCCATTGGTGTTTTATACTATCAAATCAATCAATATCGAGATGCTTTAGATGCTTATTCAAGAGCCATTCGATTGAATCCGTATATTTCCGAAGTGTGGTACGATTTGGGTACTTTATATGAATCTTGTAATAACCAGATCGCCGATGCTTTGGACGCGTATCAGCGGGCCGCTGAACTGGATCCCCAGAATACTCATATTCAGGCCAGGTTGGACCAGTTACGAGCCAGTCAGAATGGCGGTGCTCCTATTTCTCATCCATTACCACCCAGGCCGCAAGACGTGAACCCACAGAGTTATCAACAAGGACCACCCAGCGCTATTTGGGATATGCAACAACAACAGCAGCAGCAGCAGCAAGCAGCTCAACAGCAGCAGGCTGAACAGCAGCAACAGCAACATCAAAGACAACAACAACAGCAGGTAGAGCAGCAGCAACAGCAACAGCAACATCAGAGGCAACAAGTAGCTCATGCTCATGCTCAAGCGCAAGCTCAAGCTCAAGCTCAAGCTCAAGCTCAAGCTCAAGCTCAAGCACAAGCCCAAGCTCAAGCTCAAGCTCAAGCTCAGGTTCAACAAGTACATGCCCAACAAGCACATGCTCAAGCACAAGCTCAGGCACAAGCACAAGCAGCTCATGCTCAGGCTCAAGCGCAGGCGCAAGCTCAAGCACAAGCCCATGCTCAAGCTCAGGCTCATGCTCATGCTCAACAACAAGCTCATGCCCAGCAACAAGCCCACGCACATGCTCAACAGCAAGCTCAAGTCCATGCTCAACATCAAGCACAAGCCGAAGCCCATAGACAACCGCCTCAGCAAGCAGTTGGTCAGTTGCCGCCTCCTCAACATATGCCATCGGTGTCTTCTGCTCCTCAGCCATCGTTCCAGCCCACTCCGCCTGTTCAAGGACATCAACTACCGCCTCCTCAACTGCAGCAGCAACAAGCCGGTCATCCTAATGGGCAGTCTCAACAGCCATTGGGACCTCCTGGGTCGCTACTTCAAGCCAAACCTCCACATCTCAACGGTAGCAACGACGGCAGGTCCGATGGTGGTTTGTCACATCAACAGATTACGATCGCGCCGATAAACAATGTTCCTGCTTCATCTGGATCAGTAGCACCGTCTGATCAGCAACTTCAACAACAGCAGTCGTTACCAGGGTTAGCGTCGGTTAAGGGCAGTTCTCCTGGTAATCAGTCAATTGGATTGGCACCTATCGAGGCTAGGAATGTCGCTATCGAGTCGTCGCCAGCACCAACAGCTGCTACTCCAACGGCTCCTGTTGCTACTCTGACCGCAGTTCCTGTTACTGCTTCTACTACTGAGCCAGGTCCAGCAGCTCCCGGTAAGCCTACGGCAGTAGGAACTGCTGCTGCTGCTGCTATGGATGGTTCGGTGAATCCAGGTCTTAAACGGTCGGGCGACTTTGAACAAACTTCGCCAGAAAGTCATAAACGCCCTGCTATAGAAGGCATCAGTCAACCAGCAACTGCTGCTGCTGCTGTTGCTGCTTTGGATGCCGAACCAGAGCCAGAAAAGCCTCTAGAAGCGCCTCAAAGGAATGTGGACGAAGACTCAGACTATGATGCTGCTGATGAACCTGCTGCGTCCAAGCCGCCATTTGATACTCCATCGGTAAATGGTACTAAAGAAACACCTACTGCTGGTGATAACTCGACAGACTCCAAGCCTCCAATCGGGGTTAGCAATGACACTAATGAACCATCGAACTCCACTACCGTAGAGAAACCACCAGCATCTTCAGAAACGTCGACTCCTGGTGCTGGCGCCGGTTCTGCTTCTACGCCTGTGACCTCCACCCCAGGAGCAACCACGCCTGTGCCAGAGTCGAAAGTCTCTGAACTGTCCAAGTCAGCCACTACTGCTACTGCTGCTGATGACTAGTCGGCGACCAAAAAATACTGCCGCCTCGCCTCCACCTGAAGAAGGAACAGCAAGGAATCCCTCATATGTAACGTTTTGTCTCTATAGTTTGTTCGCTTTGCGCATATTCTTGTTTGTATCTTTTTTTTTTCTTCTTGTTTCCTCTTCTTTACACTTTGTTCTGATTATTAAAATATATTCATATTAATACTTGTAAGGTCTTTTGTTTAAGCGGATGGTTACGCCGGACACTGCTCGGTCAATCGTCTCGAGAGGCAGATCCGATAGTCGGGATCAACGGGATCAATCAATCGCTCGAGTCGCGCTCTCAGCCTGTCTGTCTGTCTGTCTGTCTGTCTGTCTCAGTCAGTCCAGGTCCAGATCTTCCTGTCGAACTGATCTAATACTCGCAACTTCCGTTCCTGCTCCTACGCAATGCCAGGTTCCTCCCAACTGTCGACGGGCCCTGCCCTAACCCCATATACAACACCCATCTTATGCAAGCGGTGAAATTTCGTCACTATTTTTATAGACCCAGATAATTTATTTATAAATAAGTTCGTGGCCGGAAAGTTGGTAGAACCCAGTCAAGGTCTATTTCGTTTTATCGCCCGTTTCCACTGTCGAAGGACGTCCGATTGGTTTTGAAATCGTCCAAAGAACCGTCTTCGTTTTAGGCTTTTGACACTGGTTAAAAAGTGGTCTTTAATTTTTTATTTTTTTTTTTGGTTGCCAGTGGCAGTGTGGACCCACCCATTCGAATCATAAATTGTTTGCATACGTCAGATTGTCCTAGATAAGAAGACGGGACGACGCTTCCCATTTAGCATTTTGTGCCAGTTAAATATTATAGATTTTGGATTGTTTATCTGGGAAACTCACAATAGAAACAAGTTTCTCGTCAATTTCCATTTAACCAAACGAACCCCAATCGTTTGTGATCCCTCTGTCGACCTGTCTGGCCGACCGACCTCTCTGGCCCCTTGATTCCAATTTTATTTTCTTTCACTTGCGTTAGTAGTTGATCATTTTTTATCCGTATCAGGTCCCTCCCTCCTTAGTTGCACCCTCCCATTTATCCCACTACTCTCCCATCATACCGTAAAAAAATGCATTCTGCCCTTCCTCAGTCCACTCTGGATGGCAAGTTCTACGCCAGCAGATCAGGCCCCTTAGGCTCGTTCAATGGCTCGTCTATCATACCGTACCTTCGGTCTCCTATCGCTAGAAGTATAGGCGTCGTGGCTGGTTTCTTCTTCACAGCCTATCTGCTTATCTTCGGGTTGGGCGGTCCCGGGTTAGCTGCTTCGTCATCTACTCATGTGGTGAAAATGTCCAATGGAGCCCAAACAGTATCATACACGACATCTCCATATATCGTACCTGATATCACTAGACTGGCAGAGTACCGAACGTCGCAGTATGTCACTCTAGCAGACGGCAAGACGGTTGACAGCCGAAAGCATGCCATTATATACAGAGGACCCAAGCCGGGCCCATCAGTTATTCTAGTTATTGGCTTGGACTCCGAGTCTTATGGTGAAGAATACTTCCGTCAAGTTCTAGACGATAGGATCTCGTATGCCAAGAAACATGGCTATGGAGTCTATGCGAGATATCTGAAAGATGTCAATATGCCAGGAGGATTCGATAATAGCGAAACCGTCGCCGCGTTTGCTAAAATCTTTCTTATTAGAGAAGCTATGTATGCTTTTAAAGATAGCAAATGGATGTGGTGGCTAGATCAAGATGCAGTTATAATGGACCACGATTTCGACATCCAGTCAGGTGTTCTAGACCCGGATTCATTAAAGGATCTTATAATTAGAGATGCTCCTATTCTGCCTCCTGCCAGTATTGTTCACACTTACAAGCGAGTTCCTGCTGAGAAGATCCGATTCATCACTACACAAAATGACCGAGGGATCTCGACATCGTCATTTCTAATATACAATGATCAGATATACGGCCATATTCTGATCGGATACTGGATGGATCCACTACAGCGGGCGTATCAGGGATTCCAGTCTCAAGGTGATGCGTATAACCGGCATCTGGATTCGTCCGTGACGCACATGGTTCAATGGCATCCTGCCATTCTGAGTCGTATGGCACTCATTCCTCGTCGAACCATCAATGCATCTCCCGATGAAGGCGAGGTACTCAAGGGCCAGCAGTATGCCAAAGGGGACTTTGTCAAGCTGTTACGATCGACTAACGAGAATGACAAGCCTTCGTTGGAACAGCTCAATGAGCAGCTGAAGACGCTTCTCAGATCCAGAAGTGGCTTGACTGTTCCTGCAAATGAAAAAGATAAGTAATGTGTACTATTTAACGATAACTATATTTATCATTGAACAGCAAGACTGTCGTCAGAGAAGTCGAGCGAAGCGAGCCCACAGGTCTGGGCAGAGCCCAGCCGCCGGAGGCATAGCAAAGGACGAAGAAGGTATTAGACATTAAGTTCATTACTATCATTACAAATGCAAACATGAAGTAGGCTTCTTTTCTATTTTATGCCCATCTTCCTAGAAGGGCCATTAGTCCTGCACCCAAGCACATAATGCCGTAGGCAGTAAGGACTTTTGTCAGAGATGCATCTTGGAAATCTTTGGAGTGGAGAAACTCTTTGGCCATGAGCTCGACTAAACCGACGTAGAGAAGGATTCCCGACGACACAGAGTCGAAAATACCGTTGGTGATGAGACTTACGGCGGAGTTTGGTGGGTAGGTCTGGCGGACGCCTAGGCCTATGGCAATGGCAATTGGCGTTGTGAGCCCGAATCCTAGACCCAGGGCCCATGGAACCCATTGCTTGTCAGATGGGAACTGGCAAGACGCTATACGAGTTCCTAGGCCAAGCCCTTCGAAAGTCTGGTGGAATACCAAGACGATGTATAGAGTTTTGAACTCCTCGCCGGAAACTGCCAGGGTAAGCCCGATGAATACTGAGTGGAAGATGATTCCGAACTCGAGAAATAGAATGGATCCGATTTGTGACATCATAGACTGGTATTGCCTTGCCTTGACGAACTCGGATTCTTCTTCGTCCTCGTCGTCGTTTTCCGTTTCTTCACTGGACGCGGCAAGGCTCCTACCAAGAGCAGATTTGGTGAGAGTGTGGCCGCTGTCACCGTCGTTGTTGTTGTTATTATTATCAAGGCCTTGAGATGCCTCAATATCTCGAGAATGCATATGTAAATGTACGCTGTTGTTGTTGTTGTTGTTGCTACCACTAGCTAGAGCAGACGGGCCATGATCATGGACTATGCCCATTTGTTCAAAGTATCTTGTAGAGACGATATCTAATAGAAACGTCATGAACATGACAAAGAGACATATTCCAAACGCATAGGGATATTCGGCCCATTTGTCGCCCAAACACGGGTCGGATAGTGCCTCGTTTGCGGGCTGTAAAAGATGGATCAAAGAAGTAGCCACAATGACGCCCGATCCGAAATATTTGGCAATAAAATATGCATATGAAGGCATGTGAATCCACGTACTTCGGGAAGAAATAATAGGAAACAGCGCACCAAACGACCCGCCTATTAGGATAACGAAGATTGATGATACTCTCGCGCCTATCATTCCATTGAAGTCATTACCGGAGACACAGGTGGTATCGTCTCTGGAATGGAGCAGATAGTTGCTAGTATCAGCAGCAGCAGCAGTAAACATTTGAGATATCATTGTGAAACTGGTAATATAATTTGCAACTGCTCTTCGACTTTTGTTTTGAGCATCAAACACAGATTGTCGTTCTTTTATTCAATTTCCTCTTGAAACGCAAATAAATATCTAAAACAGGCTTGATTCACCTGGTAGTTGATCAGAAACAACAAGAAATGAAAACAAATCTAGACTTTGTTGGTCGAATAAATAAAAATAAATAGCAGTGCCCTGAAATAGAGCTTATAAATAAATATTTTGCTACAATGAAAGACAAGAGATAAGACTCAAAGAAAACGAAAGTGGAGGACCGCCGTGGAGATGCTTTTTTAAGGTTAAATTGGCTTGTCGCTAATTGTCAAGCCAATCTTCTGATTTGACCCTTTGTTCCAACTTCCTAACAATACCCCGGAGCCTGGAAACAACTTTCAATAAAGAGTATCAAGGCAAGAAAAAAAACCCTGCCTGGTCCATTCGCTGCTTATATAGGATGCCGCATGTGGAAAACCTTAGCGGTTATCAAGATAGAGAAAAAAATGCGCCAGATAAAGTATGCATATAAGTAAGCGACATGATAAACGGCGGAACAGGAAGGTCGGAGGTTTGGCCGGGGATATTGCGGACGAGGATTCGTTATGAATTGAGTCAGGTCTGTTATTTTAGATGATATGGGATTGCAGTTGCTTATCTAAAAGGGAGCTGTTATTTTAGAAGATATGAGATTGCGGTTGTGGTTGCGGTTGCTCATCTGAAAGAAGAGTCGAAGGGTTGGTTTAGGTGGTATGGCATGGAGCCTTGTGTGTTCACTGTGTTCGCTTTCTAGGTACACTCAGGACGCTCTCAATCGCTCTATGGCCAAGACGCTCCTCTGCTCGACCCGCTCCATCTACCTTTCCGCTCTTGTTCTGCTCTCATTCTAGTCACCCTCCACGATCCACCTCAACCCTTTCTCTTCTCGCCCACGTCCCTCCTTTACTTCCTCAATCAGCCTGTCATTCGACTCCGATAGAGAGTATCAGCGCTGCAGTCATCGGTGTGCTGTCTGCACAGCCGTGCACAAGGATCCGGCAAACCTTTGTGGTTATTGCCGCTATTTCCACGCATTCATTTCCGCGGAATATTCATCTCGATTTTCTTCCTCGTGCATCAAGCATTGCTATTACAGTCCTATAGCAGAAGGTATAGTTGACGGAGCTATAGGCAATGGTATCGACTAGTGCTGCTAGGAAGGTTCCCTCTCCCAATACTAAGACAGCTACCGCACCGCTATTACTCCATGAGAAAACATCTGCAACACCGACTCGATAACATTCCGCTGGTAAGCAAGCTCACGCTACCGTCTTATCTCTCTACTCATGGTCAGCATATATAGCCTGTTCTTGCGCTCCTTGTATTGGGTTAGGGCGGACGACCGGAAAACCTATTCCGCAGCAAGGATAAGATAAGGGTTAGGACTCTCTTATCAATGCAACGCTATACTTTCTCAAGGAGAACCGACAGAGAGTTAGCTCATAGACTATATACAGATAAACTATATACTCGAAAGCCTAAATTAAAGTTGTATATCTACCCATAATACTGTCCAATATGGCGATGTTGGGTGACAATTGGAAAAAGACTTGGTACGGAAAAGAACGCTCCTACATACACTCCTAAGCAACGTCAAACTTTCTTTTCCTCTTGTCAATGCTCATCGTCTCATCCGTATCTACTGCTTGTCTCGCAATCTATCACCACTTGTCTCATTCTTGACTATTCAGGCTCCACGATTCTCTCCACCCCTCAACAACTGTCGCCTTTATCTGTAACCTTATCTTCAACATCACTCTTTTATCGCTTCTTGTGCCGTGCCACACCGACATGCCCTAGGACCATCCATCTGCGTATGCTTCAGCTCATGCACAAAGTTCATGATTTTCTTTCAACAAGAATTTCCCATCTAGTAAATGTATTTGTATACTTCTCTTCTTCAATGGATAAGAGCCAAAGCACATTTGCCAGTATTCTTTCTTATTGCCCAGCCAACCTATTTCTTTACCATTGAACCACAATACCTGCCTATATTTCTACCCCCTCGTCTCGACAAATTCGAAGATCGCCATCATGTTGCTTTATGAAGGCTCCTACATCGTCTGGTGCCGTGTCTATCCCATCTTTCTTGATCATTCAATTGCCTTATTAGGCATATCAGTGAAATAATCTCTGGGACCGCTCATCAATGAATAGTTAAATTCATATATATATCGTGTTCTGTATATTAACAATCTGAATAGAAACTTTCCACTTTTTTTTTAATTCGCTATGTCGTCAATAGAGGATATTGAAAAAGACGTTAAAAACCCTCCAGTCTTTGAGTCCATTTATGATGAAGATCATCTTGACGAGAGTTCCATTGTCGTTTCTCCATTTTTGAGAAAATTAAACGAATTTGCTTCCACGTATCTTAAAGCTGAAGTTAGAGGTATAGAACAGGTCCCTGAAGAAGAACGAAATGATAGCTCATATATCAATGCTGGTTCTATGTTTACCGGAGTAAACATGGTGGTTGCAACTTTTTCAACTGGTGTCCTCGGAATCTCCATCTTCGGCTTGACTTTCTGGGATTCGGTGCTCACAATTATTTTTTTCACTTTGCTCGGTTCTTTACCGGTGGCATTCTTTTCATCATTTGGTCCTAAATTTGGCCTACGTCAAATGGTAATGTCGCGATTTTGGTTTGGTTATGAAGGTGTTCGAGTTATTGCATTAATCAATTTCTTTAGTACTATATGTTGGACTGCAATCAATACAATGGTAGCTGCTCAATTACTAAATCAGGTTGGTTCTCATCCGATCCCTCCTTGGGCCGCCTGCTTGGTGTTAAATTTGGGTAGTTTTGTAGTCAGTTTATTTGGATATCATTTTATCCATACATTTGAAAAGTACTCCTGGATCCCCAATTTCGTTATTTTCATTATCGCTGCTGTAAGATTGGCCAAATCCGATGCCTTTACAGCAGGAACCATGGGTTCAGGTCCAACAGAAGCAGCTGGTATTTTATCTTTCGGAGGAACTGTTTTCGGGTTTGCTGCTGGTTGGGTCCCAGTCGCTGCTGACTACACATGCTATATGCCCAAAAGCACTTCACGAATTAAAACATTTCTTGCTGTTTTCATTGGATTGTCTTTCCCATGTATCTTCGTTGAAATTATAGGAGCTGCCTGTGTTGCTGGCACTCTCAAAGATCCCTTTTTCGCCGAACAGTTTAATAACAATAGTATCGGTGGTCTTTTATACGCTGTCCTTGTAAAGAACTCGCTACATGGCTTCGGATCTTTCTGTCAAGTAGTGTTGGCTCTCTCCACCATTGCCAATAATATTCCAAGTATGTACTCAATTGGTTTCTCCGCTCAAACTATGTGGAGAGGTTTCCACAAAGTCCCCAGAATAGTTTGGTCAATTATCTGTTGTGGTGTTGGTTTGGCCCTGGCTATTCCCGCCTATTATAAGTTTGGACAAGTCTTTGAAAACTTTATGAACTTGATCAGTTATTGGATTGCATTATACATTGCCATTTCTCTTTCTGAGCATATTTTTTATAGAAAAGGTATTCGAAATTACGACCCAGCTGATTATTCGGATAAGAAAAAAGTTCCAGTTGGGTTGTCGGCCATCTTTGGACTTTTTTGTGGTGCCGTTGGTGCTGCTATGGGAATGTCCCAAACCTATTACGTTGGCAAGATTGCTATCTTGATTGGTGAGCCACCATATGGGGGTGATGTTGGTTTAGAGCTCACATTTGCATTTTCATTTATTGGATTTAATGCAGTAAGATGGGCTGAGATCAAGTATCTGGGACGTTAAAAAGTTTAATAAATTATATAACAACATAAAGATAAAAACATAGTACAATGAAGTAGCGTTGATGCAAGACGATTTGCTTAATCTTGTCTTAATACAGTTGTAATTAAAATGTTGGAGCAAAATGGTTATTGACTCTCACATTTTTGTGGATTGGATCAGTCTTGTACAGAGTATAGGATACTCAATTCAATTCACATTACGGGGTTTGAATCTCCATTCTCTGTAATATGCGTATCCAACAGGCCATAGCATAAAGCTTCCTAGACCGGCTCCCCATACTGCAAGGTTTCTTGCAATTCTTTCTGGTTCAGAGCTCTTTGCTCTGAACCTAATTGTATTTAGTAACGCATTTGATGGTCTCATTTTTTTCCGATTCAATGGTGGGTTTAAAGATGCAAATAATAAAGATTGGATTAGGTATTTATAGGCGTCATTATCCGGTGATTTACGGAACGTTCTATTAATGTCCGAAACATGACCTGATTATATACTATGGGGTGATGTTTAGGTACGTCAAACATACATCATCACGTACATCGGCTGATTTTAAGCTTTAATGTTTCTGTTACAGATAAATAACCCTCCGTGTGTCCGGGGATCTAACTAAATAATAGTATAGTCGTTACATTCAGGGACTAGATTTTATTGAACTATCGGGGTTATTCCCGATAGCTATGTCATAAATGGGTATACAGTATTTTTACTGGGGATTATCCGTTAAGCGGTCGCATCGAGATGGCCTGATTACATGTACGCATCGTAGCCCTGCATGAACACCGCATCCTGCATACAACTGTGAACGAATAGAAGTCTATTGATTATAAAACAAATAAAAATACATTATGATACGTACCATCATTTAAGGAATAACAGCAGGAGCTCCGAGTCCCTTGTCCTTGGCACTCTCGGGGCCGAAATCCGGGGTACCACCAAGAGTTCCCAAAATATCACCAATGTAATTAGTAGCAGCATACTTCTTATTGGACTTGTAAACCTTATCCCAGTTGGTGACAATGTCATCAATAAAAGGCTTACCAGCAATAAGAATGTTATCAACAGCAGGACCGAATCCACCCTGATCAGCGGTGTTGAAGAAGCTGACTTGGTTAGCTTGGAGAGTTGGAGGAGGTCTATCGAAATCACTGGCAGTTCTCATGAGAACGATACGGGCAAAGTCGACGAATCCGGCCTTGGCAGCACGAGTGAAAGCCTGTAAAGAGGCATTGTCTTCTTGAGCAGTCATACAGTAGTTTGATGAGCCGTTGGTAAGAAGCAAAGTCAAGTTACCGAAACTTTCACCGAGGTCAGAACCAAAGAAGTAGACATCAGAGGTAGCCGAATCACAGGCCTTGACAGTAGGGGGCAGGTTGGCAGGAGCAAAGTCATACTTGACTCTGAAGTCTTGACAGGTCTGGGTATCATTAAGAGTGGCATTGCTGGCAAGTTGGACGGCTCTGTCTCTCAAGTTTTCGTTCAATTCGTAAACTTCAGTTCCGTAGATGTTTTCGGGGTATTGACCAGGTTGGGTGGTGCCGAAGGCAAAATAACCAGTAGTCCAGTTATTAGGCATTTCACGAGCGTCGACTTCATATTCAAGAGCAACTTGGACAGCGTACTTGGCAAATGAGACTTGGCCCAAGGTACCTTGGTAAGGACTGACACCGGCAATACCGGCAATGAGGAAGTAGGTTTGAGTCAAATCGAACAATGGACTCAGTACAAGAGCAGAAATGGTAGAAGCGGCGTTGATTTCAGCTTCACCAGTAGTAATCTGACAGATGGAAAAATCCTCGTTACAATGAACTTGAGGGAACAATGGGGACAATCCAGGTACAGAAATGTTGTTTGATAATTTCAGAGGTTCGATCCAAACGGCTTCTTCAGGTTCAAACATAGACACAATAAAGGCCTTTGGTTGGAAAATAGCAAATCTTCCAGCAATTGTTTGAACATTGACACCAGAAGCAGCATAGCTGGGAAGATCCGTAGTGGCAGGAGGACCGATTTCTTCAACGTCAATGTTAATTGAGCTACCATTGATTTGAATTGTCACGGAGTCTGGAGCAGGAGCAGCTTGAACGAAAGAAGTAGCTGCCAAGCCTAAGCCTAGGAGGAGTCTTGAAGAAGCGAACTTCATATTTTTTTATTTTTATTTAAGGGGGGGTATCAGGTTTTGATGATGGATAGAGAGGGGGAAAAAATGAACATAACGGAATTTATTTCAAAGGATCAACAGCCATTTATATACGGTAGATAATTACATACCCAGTAGTGGTACCGACAATAGGGAAACAAGAAGCGCAAAAGAAAAAAGAAAAAGCCCATGATGATAAAGAGAATATACAAGAGGAGCCAAAGCTAATACGATAATACGATCTCCAACTGGCTGCAGGCTCTTGGAAATTGTTTGCTACTGTTAGAAAAGCTCTACAGCCATTGGTACTATTATTACCGCTTGATGTACTCCGTCCACCTTACGGCACGACACATTCAATAAGCAGTAGGAGAATATACACTCCGATGGGTTATTTTGCTTTTTTTTTTTTTTCAGTGCCTGTTCCATGCAATATGATGTTCGCTTTCTAACTCCAGTTACACCAATTGAAACACTCGATTCATCGGACTTTGTTGCACTTATCTTATCTCGAAATTGTTCAGAGGTTCGTCATTACCATTTAGGTCTGCAGATGTTAATCCCTTATGCATACATAAACGGCGTGATCCGTCGGTAACCCACTGGAAGATGCCCCGCCTGATAAACCGACGACATTTGGTAATTTATATCTGAATTAGGAACTTTTGCTACGCCTGGTCGGTTACCCAATTAGTGGAGATACTTGCCCGGTGAAAGTGGGCATGTCCTGGACAAAAAGAGTAATTCAATGAACAAAAAAAGAACCCCGAATTGACAATGGGGAGGAGATGCTTCTGGAAGTGGGCGCGGCCATGAACTGGCCTCGAGGGTGATTATTACCGTTTCTCCCTTTAACAAATCATCGGGCCTTCTATAAACCTTATTGTAGGCAGTAGGCAGGGAAGGCGTTTTCTGTTGCGCCGCCGTACTAATTGTGCATAGTGCCCACAAGCCTTTGCCTATTGCCTCACTTAGCTTTGGAGCCTTAAAACTCTATATGCAGACAGACAGAGACCAAGCGGCAAAACAAGAATAGCCGAAAGAAGACCTAGTGCAGTTCCCACTTTAAACTACTGTCTTCATGATTTCTCCGATTAATTAATAATAACCTTTGTCTCTTATCAGTGGCATAACATTTCAACTACAGAAGGGGTGGGGCGGGTTATCATACCCTCGCGGTTTGCTCAGAGATTAAGATAAGACATAGGCAAATGACCAATACCAATCGATTTAATAGTTGGATTTATATTTTTAGGACTGCTTCGGAATCGGAATAAAGACAGAAGCAGCTGATAAAGCACAAAGATAATGAGTAGCCTTGACGGATGTGTTTCAAATAGCATGGGCTGTATGCATAAAAGCATTCTGTTGAGTTGTATATATCCTTGTAAGCTTTTAGGAGACTAATGATAGAAGTGCGAAGGTAGAATACGGGGCTCTTTTTTAGAAGATTAATAATAAAATTGTAATATATAGGTGGTCAATTAGTATGAGAAGCGTTTTTTCAAGGACAATATACCAATCGAGAGGTTTGCAACATGTAGCTCATAGTTTGCTGATGTTTAACTTTATTTTACATTGAGCAGTAGATGAGTCGGCCCGCATGTACTATAAAAAATTACGTTGAGACATGAACTACTTTAGGCAGAGCAATACGGAGCGCCCTCTTCTAGTATATTATAATTCGTGCTTCGCCGTCTACAAGAAAACTGAAGAGCAGTATGACAAGGTTTAGATAATTGCACAAGTAAATTTTTTTTTGCTATAGAATTTCACTGAATATGCGAATGTTCCGTAAGCAATTAACAATTCAGTTAAAAAAATAATATATAACCATACAAATAAAGTTTCCTATCATATCGTGCACGTACGACGATACAGGCAGTTTATCTCGTAACTGTAGTCCTACTGTGATATTCAACAGATTTATGAAGTCCGTTCACGACAATTGCTACCAGAATCTTACACAAACGCTACCTCCCTATATAAATTAACTTCATATAAGTTACTATTACTACAAATAAATATATCAACCTACCTATCTTAACTCAACTCAACTTAACTCAATATCACCATCTCGGAATGTGGAATCATACCCGGCGAAAAACTATGAACACTACTATCAAAATCGTCCTTCTGCGACACCATAAATGTCCAAAATGAATTATCATCTACTAATGGATTGAACTCGCTCCATGCAATGCCATCATCGTCCAGGCCCAGTCCTGATGATGGCGAAGCTTGGCTTTCCCCTTGAAACGTATCATTCCATGTCTTGCTAATACTTGAAATCCCGGGCTCCAGTTCTATTGGAATCCTAAATGTATATGTACCATTGTCCTCTTCTCGCTGGGCCTTGGAGAGAATCTCCAATCCCTTAAATAATCCATGCGTGTGCTTGCATATTTTGTAATCTCCCTTTAAGTTATCCAATATATCAAAGATTCTTGATCGCACTTCACCAAAGTTCGGTTCCAGTAAGAACTCTCGGTCACTTAGGGTAGATAGAATCCAAATACAAGTCAGCCCTTGAAATACTGTATAGGCGAGATGTGGACCGGACGCCAAACATGATAATCCATAAGGAGACAAACTGCCAATGGTGGAGAAAATCTCAACTCGATTGGCTAGTTCACTACTATAGCTCATAAGATTCGCTAATAATTGATCACGTAATTCTTGGTAAGGAGTATTCGGTCCTAGTTCCAACACCTGTCGTGTGCGGATCTTAATCAATGAAATATACAACTCGATCTGTCCATATGGATGGATTTTGCCCTCTACATTATCGATCTTTGGAATATAATTGAGCATTTCAATACAGAGGTCCTCAAGAGCACTTCCTATTTGTTCGTTATTGATGATAGAGTCATGGCCATCAAGGATCCCTGATGCTCGCTGGGTAAACTGGAGAATCTGCATTCTTCGTTGGTCAGTGAAGTCTCCATATTCAATGGTTCTTTGCAGAGGCAAAACTGGTCTTCGGTGGCTCTTAGTGGATCCACATAAAGTACCTTCTAAAGTACAAATAGCCAACCACACTTTACTCCGAGCCAACTGAGAACTCGGAGAATCCTCTCCTGGCAACTGTAAAATCGAGTTAAACGACGATACAGCCATATCTAAAGCTTTAAATCCCTGTTCTTCATCCCCAGCATCGCAATAGTACTGGCCTCTTAACAGCAGAGCTCTACAAGCCTCGATAGTATTGGTAGGTTGCAATCGGCATGTCTTGAGATGGATATCGACCAATTCTTTGGACAGTTCAAACCGGTCACCGGTGAACCCAAATAATGCCGATACCTGTGCACCTCTCCGCAGCAAGATATCCGCACATAAGATGTATAATAACGATAACTTATTCAGATCAGTGAGGCCCCTTGCAAGATCGAAGATACTACTCATGACCTCATATTCGTCAATATAGAACGACAGCTCGGGGGTCTGGAAGAACCGTACTGCACAAGCAAGTAAAAACTTAGGTGGCATTCTTGTAGCAGTTATAGACGCCGAAGAAGACTGCTTTTCGACATCCGATGAAGGAGGCGAAGGCATTAATAATGGGGATGAGAAAACCGACGCATATGAAGCAGGAGAACTGGTATTTGACGTGTTAACAGGAACTCGAAGCTTGTCTCCATATTGACCTCCATTAGACCCTGGTGGAGACGGCAACGATGAAGACACTGATCCCGGCGAACTACCACCAGTTTGAATACTGCTAGGGCGCTCCCCTGGTAAAGAGCACAGATGACCGATGTTCCTCATAACACAGTTGGAACAAGGTCCGCGGGTCGCCGTGTAATCACATTTTCGTTTTAGCCGGCGACACGATTCGCAAGAGCTGACTACTCTAGGAGAGTATTTCATTTTGTTATTTTTGCCTTTTAAACTACTTTGTTTTAATGAAGATCGCGATTACTACGTCAACGAGGTAAATCGAAATTGGAGGGCTGATTTGTTAAATGCAAATCGTTGGCGCGCCCCCTTGTCAGGCTTAATAATCCTGGCCATTGGATGTCCACGACGAAACAAGCCTTACATTTTTACTCACCGCAAATGGGCTCAGCCATATTCACCACAGGCTCAAAGCCGCGGGTTATACTATATCATTTAACAGGGTTTGGGGACTTTCCCGGCATGCTGGCGGGAGGTCCTGAAAAGGCATGCCCCTACGAAACAAGTTCCACAAGAGACAGAACCCGTGAAATTAAGGACGAGGCGAAGTAGCGAGTTAGTAAAACTAGATCTTTTAATCGTATAAGAAAATAATATAAAAAAAAAAACGATGAATCTGTCGCGCGCTGGAACTCACGGCACCATCTGGTGATTTATTAAACTTTATGACTAACAAGATCATTCGATTCGATTCATATCGGTATGATTTTGTTTTTTAAGATTATTTGTCTCCTTATTAATTCCCAATATGTGGTTCCATATCCTTTATGTACATTATAAGCCCAGCATAGCCAATGCAGGGACGAATATATCGCACGCCAAATTCCCCCCTGCAGAAATATCGCTGCTTGAATGCATATACCGTTGCCGATTACGCTAAAAAAGCTACCGGTATCGCAGCGGTTAGGCAGCCGATCGCGGTGGCCCACTGACCGATAGCAGGAAGTGCATGAAGTACATCCGTTAGAGTCGGCTACCGTTTAGACCATGAGCCGTCTGTGTGTCAATAATCCTGGGATATATCCAATTTCATTAAAACTATATAACCACTAATGATTGCTAATCGATGGGGGGCTATTTCAACAATCCATTCTCTAGACAAATTAGGAAAGCCCAATGGCCTATCTCCTATCTCCGATTTCAGCCGGAGATACTATTATTACATCTGTTTCCAAGACGGCCGATCACCAGATAAAAAGCATTCAAAAGAACAAAAAAAAAAAAAAACAGGCCATTGTATCCCTCAGTTCCAGATTCTATTTTTAAGGATCCTGTAGGAACAGATGCTCACTCTTCACGAATTATCTAGTCATTCGCAAATATGGAAGTCGAACTCACCAACAAAGTTGGCAATGACGCAACCGCTTACACTGAGAGTGACTTAGAGAGGTTTGACACAGACCATTCTTCTACTCTATCTCCTATAGATCCAACCGTATCAGTCCCGGAGATTCCTGCCACAATCTATTCCAAATATGAATTATACCTGATAACAGGTGTTGCTGCTTCTGCCACGTTCCTTTCCTCGGTCTCAGTACCTATTTATTTACCAGCGTTTGCTGAGTTGGAGAACGCTTTCAAGGTATCAGTTGAAGAGATGAACCTGACGGTTACTGTGTATTCTGTCTTCCAAGGGGTTTCTCCTATGATATGGGGTACATTATCTGATACCATAGGCAGGCGACCTGTTTATATTTTGTGCTTGGCGATATACATAGGTGCTTGTGTAGGACTTGCACTATCTCAATCATATGGGATACTGCTCGGTATGAGAATATTGCAGGCTTTTGGTGGTGCTTCTACCGTAGCTCTAATGAGTGGTACCGTTGGTGATATAACCACCAGAAAGACCAGAGGTAACTTCATAGGCGTAGCCTCGGGCATTGGTTTGATGGGTAATTGTTTCGGGCCAATCATTGGAGGTGGTATTACCAGTGGACTCGGCTGGAGATCTATTTTTTGGTTTCTGGTTATTACCGCTGCAGTAATGCTACTATTGGTTATTTTAGTTTTACCGGAAACAAATAAGTTTATCGTTTCTGATGGGTCTTTTTATCCTCCTGGCTTTATTCATAAATCTCCATATGTTTATTTCAGACGCAGAAGGACTGGAATACCTGTCCGCGAAGATGATCCCAGGTATGATGATTTAAAGCCGGTTGGTAGCCATAAGTTAAATCCTTTAGGACCTTTTCGCATGTTGGTGGAGCTGGATGTTATTCTTCAATTGATTCCTGCTTCATTGCACTATACCACTTGGTTTATGATTCTGACTACTCAATCAACTCTATTAAATTCTGACTACGGGTTTTCTTCCTCCCATATTGGATTTTCTTATCTCGCAACTGGGGTGGGTAGTCTGGTTGGTAGTATTCTCACAGGAAGAATAATGACAAGAATCTATAGAACGTCTGTCAAAACCTTCAAAACAGAATGCATAAAAGAAGGTCGAGAAATTGATATGAAGCAGTTCAACATTCATAGGGCCAGGCTCAGACCGTCTTTCTATCCATCATTTGCATTAGCAATATCATCCATTATATTTGGATGGACAATTCAAAAACATGTTCACTACATTGTACCAATATTATCCACATTTGTAGTGTCGGCTTCATCTATCTACTTTATTAACACTTCCAGCACTCTGTTAGTTGATTTGTTTCCGAATGACGCAGCCTGTGCAACAGCAATAGTAAACCTTACTCGGTGTTTAGTCTGTGCTGTTGGACTGGCTGTAGTGGAGAAAATGATAGCTAGCCTGGGTCCAGGTGGAGCTTTTACACTAATGGCTGGCATCTGTCTTGGCTCCATGAGTTTGATAGTGGTAGTACTACGGATTGGACCATCTTTAGACGCAGAACGCAGGAAGAGAATGGAGAATATTGCTGTATAGTTCTAACGATAATCCCTGACTGGATAAATACAGCAGTTGCCTTATTTAATTATTTATATTGATAGAATTTGTTAGAATGATTGATTTCATTAACTTAAAAGATATAGGTCTGTGGTCGTTTTTATGGTGTGATATGAAAGCTCAGCACTTAATGGCATAGATTTTCGGGAGGTACTTGCTGTCACCCTCATACTCCTTAATAATGGTCGCAAATTTGCTATTGATTTTGTCGAGATAAGGACGACTTTTCTTGACACTATGACAATCAAATTTGACATAAGCTTGAGTTGATAATTCATGGGTTATTTTTCAAGTGCAATAACATCTGCAAGAAGGACGCACGCCATTGGTTCCAGAACTCATAAAGACTTCTCGCTGGCGAGAAGATTCATCAAACAATGATAGGACGCTAGGAGTCAGAGTACCAGTAGATTGTGTAACCGCTTGAGCATCGCCGTCTGAAGCAGATGAGACTGACTGGGCGGAAGAAATTGCTGCATCTAAAGCGGTTCCAATAGTTCTATCTATGGGCTGGATTTTCAATGATTTATCAAGCCCTTGAGAGATATCGTATGTTTTTAGAGATTTGCAGGTATTATCGACCGAGTACTTTGACATTTCCAAGATCCGAAAGTAGAACGTTATATTTCCAGTACGAGCGATACAACCTGCTAATGCACCAGATATGAGGTAACAGACTTGATATGATAAATCACAATACCGTAATTGTTAATGTTAGAGTTTATTCATATATACGAAGTTGTTATCAGATGAGGGCTCTACGAGTCATTAATGCTCGCTGTTACAAGCGAATATTATACATAACAAAGAAAGGTTTACTATTTTATTTTAAAACTTTCTTGTCAATATTCTGTGCTACTTCAAAATGTACTATATAATCAATATTTTACTACTTTGGAATGTATAAAGGCAACCTAGCAATTTCCACCTAGCTAATTCTTTGCGGTAAAAGTAGGATTAGCAAGCGATAGGTTAATCGACCGTGCCTCAGGACCCGTGATTGGTTCATTACTTTTCAGTTAAGTTTATTTCAAACAACTCTGCACAAAACAAGAGTGAGTAAAACTACTCAGTTCTCTTGAATCAGGACCACTCGCTGTGCAGATCAACAGGGTCCTTCGACCACCTCTGCACCCTTAAATCCCTGCCTTACATCGATCCCCCTGGTCTCCCCCACACCCCCACATAAGCATTACTGTCTATGGCAGATATGACATCGAACTTTGATCATTGACTTTGAAATGTCGCACAAAATATTTTCTTGACTTCATATGACATCCAGGAACTGATGATTTGTCTCAACCATGGAACTGCCCAACGAACGTCAGCCGTCGAGAAGACCGACCCAGTCTCGTAGAGGACTGGATAAAAAGTTTGCCTGTAATGAGTGCGATCGCAAATTCACGCGAAGGGAGCAC
This sequence comes from Sugiyamaella grinbergsii, assembly GCA_030579895.1. Classification (NCBI taxonomy): domain Eukaryota; kingdom Fungi; phylum Ascomycota; class Dipodascomycetes; order Dipodascales; family Trichomonascaceae; genus Sugiyamaella; species Sugiyamaella grinbergsii. Next base: position 23,168 of record JAKTRT010000060.1, on the reverse strand, counting down.
CTTCTAAGACACCAGTTGAATCGTAAGTAGAGTGAATCAGAGACTGTCAGATATTTTTAGGGGCTTTTTGTGGTTCTAACACTGAATAGATAATCCAAATAGCATTTTCCGATGCAAATTTTCTGGTTGCTCAAAGGCGTTTGTGAGAAGAGATCTGTATAATAGGCACGTCGAAAGGCATGCCACGTTCAACGAAATGTCAGTTCGGATGGATGAAAGTACTAGTCCTGATGATCCAACAGTCCTGGATTCGCAGAGTGCATTGAATTCCGGCAATGAAGTCGCCAAAGAAGGCATGAATCTGCCAATAAAACATCCCCAACAAACATCCAAAGCGTTTACAATACCGCAGTCGTGGTCTCCCATACTTATTTCACCACTAGAGTCGGTCAATACAAATGGAAATATTACTATCAATGACAGTCCCAGCGGTGTTACCAATGGCGTTATGAGCGTTGTTACCAACGGGATCACCAACGGCCTTACCAACGGGGTCACCAACGACCTTACCAACGTCCTGACCAACGGGATCACCAACGGCCCTCCCAACGGCACTACCAACGGAAATGTTAATACGAATATGGGCGACACGGAAGAAGATAATCTCCTCGTTCAAAATATCGCCCTGAGTACCACCATGTCAGACGGGTTGCCGAATCAAGATTTCACCGACTGGCTATTCAATCCTGGACTCGGGCTATTATCTAATAGAATGGGTTTTCTGGAACCATACTCGTTTCTGTTGTCTCCCGTGAAGGATTTTTCCCAAATGTCATCTCCGCCTTCTTTCGAACAAAACATTTCCATGTCTGAGCATAAAAGACAAGAAATGATTCTAGAAATCCCCGAACTCGGGCAGTTTGTGGAGTTTTCACTGTCCAGTATCACAGTTTATAACCAAATTTACTGGGAAAAGTTCCATTTTCAGTATCCAATCTTACATCTTCCGTCATTCCAAGCTGACTCCACGCCGGCCCCTCTATTACTTAGCATTATATTAATTGGTGCATCGTATCTTCAAACGAGTGAAGCGTTCCGAGGAGCAATTGCAACTCCTCTTCGGTGGATCATCTTCAAGTCATCGAGCTTTCATCCACCAACGAAAGTATGGATCTTGCAAAGCTTGTTGCTATTAGAAATCTATGAGAAAACCCGCTCTGGAAGTCGTGTTATACATGAGCGAGCTCATATTCATCACGGAACGACTATTCAACTTATTAGACGCGGATCCACACTATTAGATCCGGCTATCAAGCTTGATTCCGAAAGTACCAACACTTGGATGGAATGGGTTGAAGCAGAGTCCATCAAACGAGCAGTGTTTTTAGCTTTCGTGTTAGATGTGTCTCATTCCGTGCTATTTAGTCATGCTCAATTACTACATCCTAATGAACTCCAGCTATCGCTGCCTTGTGATGATGTGATTTGGAATTCTACGGAAGATCATAGATCTATGCTAAATAAACCGTCTGTATCCTTTATGGGAGGGCTAAGATCGCTACTAAAGGGAAAACATGTAGACTCTAGTTGCGAACTCGGAAGACTGGCACTTCTGTACGGGCTGCTGTCTCATTATATCCAGATTTCTAATTTGGATTTAGAAGCATCCAACCTGGAATCCGGTCTGATCTCACCGTTTCGAGATAAGTGGAGTCTTGTTCTTGGTAACGCGATCAATTTCTGGTGGCAGGATTACGATGAAGGCATGAAAACGGAAGAGAAAGGTGAAACTGGAAGTCAGCTTAGCAAATCCGACTATGCACAGCAGTACCATTTTGCATTTATTTCCATGAATATCCTAAGATATGAGCTACATGTATTCTGCGGAGACCGGCGGATTCTCGGGAAAACAACGCTTTATCAAGATTATTTGTTTGCAGAGAAATATATGTACGACTGGTCTAAAACGGCTGCTGCGAAAGAGACTGCTTTCCATGCTATAATGGCCTTGGGGAGCGCATTTTTGAATGATGGTCAGCCAACAATGTACTCGGCCGAGAACGATCCTTATATTCACCGACCAATGATCATTGCTCACTGCGCTCTGGTATTTTGGGCATACTGTTTTTGCCAGGATGGGCCAGAATCAAAGATACTGGCTCGATACAATACTAAGTCTGGAAACTTTCAAGATGCGTCCCGAGAACATGAATGGGCACTAGCTGCAGAAAGTGGTCTGGGCTATCTTGACCGAAGCAGCAAATGCATTTCGAGCCCTGAAGATCTTGGAAGATTTGAAAATAAGAACAGAACCGTCGGGCTGTTGAAGTGGGTAGTTCTTGGAATGGGTAGTAGCAGCTGGCCAATGGCCCAAGAAATGTGTAAAATGATGGATTGTTGTGTAAAACGAAGTTTAGGATGGGAGGATGTTGTAGCGAACGAATTGAAGATTCGTGATATTCAGGTTGGGTAAATGGTGTATACTATTTTTATTTATTTAAGGGCTAGATATAATTTTACAGTGGTAGATATATCAGTATAAACTAGAAAGTTTCTTTTCTCGGTAAGTTTTATCAGATTTTTTAATTGTAGAATGAAGTTCCCCATAATCGGGGCTCCGCAATTGGGGTCGTGGGGGTGGTAGACTTTGGGGTGAAATCTGGGGAAACGGAGGATCTACAACGGGGGTCTTTTTGGCGTCCCCACAATAGGGGTTGACTACGAGAAATCCAGTAATAAAGGATCTCTGAACTGTTGTCCATCTACTATAATTATAATTTCATGGTGAATAAAGAAATAAGTGTTGATCATCCGGTTCTCATGTTTCACGGCAAGCAAGATTGCACCTCTAGCTTTTTAGGGTTCATATTAATGCTATTGGCCATTCAAATTTTTGTTCGCGGAAATGTCTCCTTCTGCTGTAAATAATATCCATTTTTGGCATTATATTATCTTTGAGGTGATTTAACCTGTACATAATATTGCCAACTATGTACTTCATTCTCCCCGAAACTGCTTCGCGACCATTGATGAGATTTTTATATATTCCAAGAACATATTCCAAACGGTTTCCATTGCCAGGAAGTTACAGCGACGCAAAGTCATGAATCTTACTGATCCAAAAAAAAGAAGATGTCGAATTTACCGAAATCGTAGACTGTACAAATATATATCCCATGTTTGATTTATTTAGGCATTTGAGTTGATGTAATGTGATTTCCTAGCATACTTGTAACATGTATTTAATTAATTATACATTTATGTAAGAGTACTTCAGAGTATACCGACTTGCTCTGGAACTAGATTGATAACTTTACCAGTCTCGATTCCCGACTTGAGATTTCGAAGTGTAACTAATTCCATCTCTTTTCGAGTTTCAATGGAATGAGTGCCGATGTGAGGAAGAAGTAACACATTATCATTCTTTAAAAGGCCAGGATGGATTACTGGTTCCTCTTCGTAAGAATCCATTCCCGCATTATACACTTTACCAGAGTCCAAAGCGTCAACCAAGTCTGCTTCCTTAACAAGAGCTCCTCTACCAACGTTGATTATTGTGACTCCATTCTTACATTGAGCAAGAGTCTTGGCATTAATTATACCTTCTGTTTCTCTGTTCAGAGGGAGGTTTAATGACAAGACATCCGATTGACTAAGAAGTTCTTCAAAACTAACATACTGTGCACCCTTTTCTTTAGCTGGTTCCAAACGATGTCGGTTATAGTACAATATTTTAGAGAACCCGAAAACAGATGCTTTATCACGGATAGCACTTCCCACCCCACCCATGCCGAGAATTCCAAGCACCTTGCCGTTTGGATCATGTGCTTCTGGGACATTTCTATTCCAGTTTCCTCTTCGTAACTCCACAGCTAAGCGATTGAAGGTTCTCAGAGCGCCTAACATTAAGTAGATCGCAGTATCAGCAGTAGCACCATTAACTACAAAAGGAGTATTGGAAACCTGGATCCCACGTTCGGTCAAATATTTGACTTCTATCAGATTATAGCCTGCTCCACTATGGCAAACGTACTTCAGAGACTTGGGGAGATTCTTAGCAATCTCTTCATCCATACCTCCAATTCGATGCTGACCGGTCACAAAGCTAAAGATCCCAACTAATCCATCGTACTTGACTTTGCAATCTTCAATGAATTCCTTTCTATCCTTAGATGTGAACTCGACCACATCGTACTGACTAGTGAACTCATCCCATTCCTTTTGGATATGTGATAATTTCCCAAGAACGAGGAACTTTGGTTTGGCCATTTTTTAACTCAATTGATACTTTTCGAGTCTAACATGATTGAAGCCTTTCATGGTGTTTATATTGAACAGAAGAGCCTAGGTATTAGGTCTACCCCCAAACTATTTCAGTTCCTCGATTCCACCTAAGCCCCAAACTTTCCCCATTACTTCCCCGTCCACTCCCCCATTTCCTCCCCCATTTCCTCCCCCAATCTTCCCCCCAATTGTCCTCTAAAACATCTGATCTCGGCAATTATGTTGCAGGTCGCTGTATTGATCTTCCCCCGTGTCCGGTAGTGACAGATGGGGGCATTGGGGTCTCTGGGCCTGCCTACCCCGCCATTTGTATGCAGGTTGTCCGCACTAACGATCCGCACTAATTAACGTTTCCCCACAGAAAATACTCATCTCGGATCATGAATAGCGTAGAAGATAAAGTATATATATATACCGATATTAAATGATAATCAATTTCAATAAACGACTGAAGCGAATCAAACAATGCTTGGAATATATCAAAAAAATATTGCTGGTGCTGCTGGTCTAAGAGGCAAGCCACTGTTGGTGGTTGTCACTATTATGAGTGGCTTAGGATTTATGCTTGTCGGTATGTTTGATGTCTTGTGTGTGAAGTAGGACGTAATTAATTACTAACTAATTTTGTCAAGGTTATGATAATGGTTTAATGGGAGGTATGTGATTCAAAAGTAATTGATCCATTGTAAGTCAATTCTAACAGGAGTAGGTTTTATCAACGGAGATCCTTGGAATAAGACATTCCATCATCCCGATAGTGCTGTTGTAGGAACAGTTGTGGCACTTTACGAAGTTGGTGGATTCATTGGATCCATCTGTACTGCTTTAGTTGGAGGAAACTTTGGCCGGCGACAATGTATTGGAGTTGGGTGTATCTTCTTGATCATCGGCGCCATATTACAGGCGACATCGTTCTCTTTGGCACAGCTAATTGTTGGTCGAATTGTTTCTGGTTGCGGAGTCGGTTTCTACCAATCGACAATTCCTGTCTTACAATCCGAGGTGTCTCCTAAAGCCCAAAGAGGTATCTTTGCAACTGCTTACTTGAGTGCCCTTAACTTTGGTATTCTACTATCTTATTGGATCAATTATGGCATTGCTTTTGCCAATACTGATGTATCATGGAGATTTCCTACTGCTTTCCAAGTTATTTTTGTGCTTGCTATTTTGGTTCTGACGTTTTTGGTGCCTGAGTCTCCCCGGTTCCTTCTCCTTCACGATCGTAACGAAGATGCTGCAGAAGTCGTCTCTCGTCTCTTGGATAAAGAAAAAGAAGATTTCGAAGTAATTGAATTGTTAAATCAAATTAAAAGTGCAGTATTGATCGAAATTGCTGAAGGCTCTGGTTCATGGATGGACTTCATTAAAGACGATAACCTTCAGACAAGACGTCGTTTATGGACGGCATGCCTGGTTCAAATATTCCAACAATTGGTAAGTATCAGCATAACGGGTATAGGAATTACTCGGGCGATTGTTAACTAACTTTCTAAAAGACTGGTAACAATTTTATATTGTATTTTGAGAATACGTTGTTTGCGTCAATTGGCTTTTCGGCTAGGATGGCCAGTCTTATGAGTGGCATCCTAAACATTTGGTTCTTTGCCTTTTCGTTTGTTCCTTGGTTCTTAATAGATAGAATGGGAAGACGCCCACTCTTTTTGATAGGCACATTTGGACAGATGGTAGCGTTTATAATTTCAGCTGGTATGGTGTACAAAGTGGATCAGGATGCTGAGGCAAATAAGAAATATGCCATTGTCGCAGCTACAATGTTATTTGTCTTCCTTGGATCATTTACTTTTGGTATGCAGGCCACTGTTTGGGTATATCCAACCGAAATCATTCCTTTGCGACTAAGAGCCAAAGGCGCTGCCATCAGTACTGCTTCAAATTGGATATTCAACTTCTTGGTTGTTGAAATCGCTCCTTCGGCTGTTCAAAATATTGGGTATAAGGCTTACATTATTTTTTCGGTCTTCAACTTCATATTCTTGTTTATCGTTTACTTCTACTTCAAGGAAACAAAAGGTCATTCACTCGAGGCTGTGGATGCTTTGTATGCTAAGAAAGGTGCATTGGAATCTCATAACTTCGATGCTTTGCAGTCATCCAAAATGGAGAAGCACTCCACCGAAGAGTTTGTCGAATCGGTTCCTGAGAATTGAACTATCTTTAAGGTAATATTTTGTTGTGTTTAAGTAGTAATAATTTAACTAAATTTAATGTTGAAAACAAGGTTAGAGTGAAGAGAAAACAATCGGGCTAAGTTCTTTCTCTTAGACAGGGACAATAATTGGTGATGTTGTGTCACCAATGTGAGTACCACAGATCGCTCAGGAATATATTTAAGTACAATAATGACATCCTAGAGCATTAGTTAGAAGTACTCTTGCTAAAGATTTTACTGAGCTATATTTAAATATCTGTTATATAAAGGTTCAAATATAAAAAGCACATGGGGACGTCTTCTCATCTCCGTGAAGCTTTGAATGGCATAATCTTCTCCTTACTACTTGTTATTAAGCAGTCGCTAGGTCTTTATAAATGATGCCAGAGAGTCAATTGACAATGCACTTTTATTTTTGGGGCCCTGCTCGATATAAAATCTAAACTTTCACAACAATCATGCCTTATCGGATCCGTCTCCAAACTCCGAATTGTATGGGCTTTTGCTTAATTCTTAAGATAATGCATTTTCTTCACTTCTTTCCAATCGTTGCCCCTTGAATTTAAAATGCTTATGAGATTTCTTAACATGGCTCTAACAACTCCAAGATGGGAATTTACAAAATCGGGAAAAAAGCCCTAATTCCGACAACTGACATGTGCATTGAGCCTCAAAATTAAGTGCTGTCTTCATTCATAATGACAAAATATCGAAGAATAGTCCTAAGAATACGACATATCTCGAGCTCCCTCGATAGAGAACATAGATACGTATGGATAAACCAATCTACCATTGTTATCATTATTAACTGTTTCTATTTTCTAAATATCTCCTATCACCAAGAGAGCGCATATAGCGACGGCACCAAAGCCCTGAACTTCTTACTATAATTTTGGCCTCTGTCTCTGAGTTCCCTATCAGCCCATAAATCTCGACATTCGGCGATCCAAAAGATCTACATGTTTTTCCTGCTTTGGGGACGCCGGCATGGATCTGGAGATCTCCCCCACGTTTGCGTGCCCGAAACAGGTTGATTTATAAATCTGGTGCTGATAGCCTGTGCATTCCCCTCATGGAACTCCGGGATCCCTCCCTAGACATCGAAATATTAGGACCATGCTTTTTTGACCATGAAAACCAGTGATAGTACCCGTGAAGTACACGATGGAGGCTCCAAAAAAAGTACACTCGCGGAGGGGAATCGATAAGAAATTTGTTTGCGATGTTTCTGATTGCTACCGGGCATTCACAAGAAGAGATCATCTTCTTCGTCATCAGTTGAATCGTAAGTCGTGGAACATAATTGCAACTGCCAATTATCTAACATATTCTCTAGATAATCCAAACCATATTTTCCGATGCCACGTTTCCGGCTGCTCAAAGGCTTTCGTCAGGAAAGATTTGTATCACAGACATATCGAGCGTCACATAGCTTTCAATGAATCCACGAGGCCAAATGAAGATGGATCTGAGCCTCCTGAAAACGGCATCCACAGAAATAATAACAATCGAATAATAGCACGATCTTCAGAGGTCAGCAGTGATATTTCAAGCCCTGGTAGGTTTCCTATGGAACAAGCTCGAGACATAGTGAAATCGCCTAATAATACAGCAAAACTCAATTCATGGACTTCCCCTCCAGTATCTCAAAGATCAAGAGCGGCAACGATACCAAATCCTGATCGAACTTTCAATGAAGAAGAAAACTATAATGAATCTGAAGATTTCCACCCGGAAGAGCAGAAATCGCTTCAAATTTCTCCGGAGACTAATATGTCGGAAGGATCCCCGTCTTCAAATCAGGATCTAACTGGCTGGCTCTTTACCCCTGGTCTCGGGCTTTTATCTAGTAGACTGGGGGTCGTGGAGCCATATTCGTTCCTGTTGTCTCCATTAAAGGATTTTTCTCAAATGTCGTCTCCTCCTTCTTTCGAGCAGAGCATGGTTATTTCTGAGCTTCAACGACAGGAAATGATACAAGAAGTGCCACAACTAGAACAGAATAAAGAGTTCAGCCTGTCGCAAGTTTCCAGATACAATGAGCTTTATTGGGAGAGATTTCACTTCCAATACCCAATTCTTCATCATCCTTCTTTTCAAGTTGAAGTCACACCAACACCGCTGCTATTAAGTATAATATTAATTGGCTCGTCCTATGCTCAAACTAGTGAAGAATTTAGGACGGCTATTGCCACTCCGCTTAGATGGATTATTTTTAAATCTTCCAGTTTCCATCCTCCTACTAGAGTATGGATTCTTCAAAGCTTGTTGCTATTGGAAATTTACGAGAAAACGCGCTCTGGTAGCCGTCTAATCCATGAACGAGCACATATCCATCATGGAACTACCCTTCAGCTAATAAGGCGGGGCTCAACGCTGCTTGATCCCTCAATTAAGCTTGATCCAGAGAGTAGTACTACCTGGATAGAGTGGGTTGAAGCGGAATCCATTAAGAGGGCCGTATTTCTGGCGTTCATTCTAGATGTATGCCATTCCGTTCTGTTCAGTCATGGGCAACTTCTTCATCCTAACGAGTTGCAATTGTCATTGCCATGCGACGACCGTGTTTGGGATTCGGCAGAAGACAATAGACACCTACTAAATAAGCCAACTGTCTCTTTCATATATGGACTAAAATCATTACTTAAGGGTCAGAATATGCATGTAAATAGCGAGCTAGGAAGGTTGGCCCTTTTATACGGGTTACTTTCGCACTACATTCAAATATCTAATCTAGATCTCGAGGCTTCAACTCTGGATTCAGACAATATAGCCCCATTTCGTGAAAAATGGGGGTTTGCAATTAGCCATGCTTTGGATTTTTGGTGGCACGACTACGATTCTGCAAAGAGATTGGCATCTGAGAACATAATTGAAAGGCAGTTTAACAAAATGGATTATCTACAGCATTATCATTATGCGTTTATATCTATGACTACCCGCCGGTATGAACTTCACGTATTTTGTGGAGATCAACGAATTCTTGGCAAGACTACAATCAGACAGGACTATTTGTATGCAGAAAGATATATGTATGAGTGGTCGAGAACTTCAGCTGGTAGGGAAGCAGCATTCCATGCTTTAAAGGGCCTGACCAGTGCGTTTATGAAGGATGGGAAACCGACAATGTACTCGGTAACGAATGATCCATTTATTCATCGACCAATGATCATTGCCCACTGTGCTTTGGTGTTTTGGGCTTATGCGTTTTGCCTGGATGGCCCTGAATCTAGTGTGTTAGCAGCAAAGTTCAACACAGACTCAGAGGACTATGAGTGGGCTCTAGTGGCTGAGAGTGGTCTTGTATTTCTAGAAAGATGTAGCTCAGTTACGAGAGCAGTGGATCTTGAGCATTTGGAGAATAAAAACAGAACAGTTGGCTTACTGAAATGGGTTATATTGGCATTGAGGAGTAGCCACTGGCCATTGCTGGTAGAAATATGTCAAATGATGGACAATTGCGTGAAGAGGAGCTTAGGATGGGAGGGCGCAGTAGACAACGAGCTTGAGAGCAGAAATATACAAGTAGGTTAATATGGAAAGTTGCACTTACAACACCATAATGCCGATTGATACAGTCTGGGTTCTAATGTTTGTCGGTTTATAGTCCTCCTGTTGGTCTTCATTGGTTTGTTAAGTACTTTCTTCCTAAAGAACTAACAAATAAGCCAAGTAATTCGAGACTCTTGGGGCTACTTATTTCGAACTTGTTCTCTTGGTGGTATACGTAAACTAATTTATTACTATAACTAATTGTATAATATTTATTGAGCAAAATTTGATTGGAATAGTAGTCTTATCAGCTCCATCAAAATAATGAGAAGCTAAACCAGAAATGACCGCCAAAGGACTGTAGATCCGGTGAGCAATTCCACCCTTCCGCACAGTGAAACCTACCTTCTCCGCAGACGTAAATAAACACCCACACCCTTCACCCCATCGATATGAGCAGCAACCTTCTCGTTTGAAAGATTTCCATGTGACCGCCGTTTGTCGGAGAAACCTGTCTAGATCCAAATTGGGGGCAGCAGTTTGGGGGAGGAGGAGATTTGGGGGGGGGGGGCAAAGCGCTAGGGGGGAAGTGCATAGCAAATTGGGGGACGCAAGCCGGGATCGGCGATAGGGTTTGACTTGCGATAGATCCAGCAGGCAGATCAAGTACCAAAGACTATATATCAATATCTAGAGTCTCGTTGCTTTATTATTTTTATCAATTGAATTCATTGATTATATAGTACCTAGTATAATGTCCAATATTCAGATAGTTGATCCTATTGCGAAAGTTATATATCCGGTTGTGCCAAAACGAGGAGCGGAAAACCCGAGTTGGGGGTCCAGCTCCATCACAAGCTTGTCTGGGCCACTGGATCTGACGATTTCGAACAATTGTGTACAGAAACCTTTTGTGGCCTTTTCACCAGAGTTTTTATCTGTTCTAGGAGAATCTCCTAAGCTTCGTATAATTGCCGAGGAAACTACGTTTCCATTTGCCCATGAAGCCGGAGTATGGATTCCTGCGCTTCGTGAAGTGTTCTTCACATCGAATCAGTTCAAAGCAAGCCCAGATGAGAAAAGGAAAAAGATAGTGATTTCCAAGATATCGATTCCAGAAGGCAGTAACTCGCCCATTGAGAAATATAAGTGGGAGACAATTGCCCCATCACCTAATATTGTCGGCGCGAATGGCGGAACCAACTATAAGGATGGTGCTCTCATATGCCAACAAGGAGTAGGAGACACTCCAGGAGCGTTGATACACATGGATTGCACTCCACCTTATTCGGGTAAGGTGTTGATCAATCACTTTCATGGCCGTCCATTCAATGCTTTGAATGATGTGGTAGTGTTGCCATTGGACGGCTCCATCTGGTTCACCGACCCTTCTTACGGTGTTGTTCAAGGATTGAGGGATAAGAAGCATTTGCCGAATCAAGTCTACTCACTTGATCCAGATACTGGTGATGTGAGGGTTGTCGCGGACGGTATTCATATGCCTAATGGAATAGCATTCTCTCACGACCATAAAGTATGTTATATTACGGATACTCAGGCATATGATGGTCTAGGAACCACTATTGGCGATGCCGCTGCTACTATATATGCCTATGATGTTGTGCCATCTCCATACTCTACCAAGGCCCGCAAACCTTATATTTTGCAAAACAAGCGAGTGTTTGCGTTCGCTGACTGTGGTGCACCCGATGGTATCAAGATCGATACTGATGGCAACGTGTATGCAGGATGTGAGGATGGTGTTCAGATTTGGAATAGTGATGGGGTCTTGATTGGAAAGATCTTAATTCCTGGCGGGGTTGCGAATTTCTGTTTTACGGATCCAGGGCGATTAGTTTTATTCAATGAGACGAGAATATTGGAATGTACCATTGCGGCAGCTGGAGCGTTGGTAAGGTGATTATAGTTGTCAATTCGTCTGTGTAGGTAGTTTTTTTTAGCAACAAATAATATATCATCTATCTACACGCTTTATATATAGTATTGAGTGGGTATTAGAAGCGTTGGCGGATGGTCCTAGGAGTCGGTCGCTAACAGATAGATGCTTTGTAGTAGGTAGTATATAACAATAAATGCCATGTTCCCACACAGGACTGCGGCTAATTATTCAATTGTAGTATATAGTCTAGCGGGTTTAATGTCATATATAGATTGTATATAGATAGTATTTAGATTATATACAAGTTAAAGCTCAATTCTATCAGTATGGTTTAAGTTTAAGTTCAGGTTCGTTGATTCCATTAGAAGTGACATAAGTTATAGCCATACTGACATTGTCGAAGGCAGCTGGTGAATCTCACGAAATGACCACCACTCCATAAACTGACTCGATAAAACCACTCTAACATCTGCTAATATTATACAAGGACAACTTGTGGAGCGCTTAAGTAGAGACCGCGGAGCCATCGGTAAAGCAAGGCGGAGTAAAAGGATCGTCCTTTTTCACCCCAAACAGGAAATTCATAAACAGTGAAAACGCACCTCTATCTCTCTACCTTGTCTACTTAAACCTTTTTCCCGTCCCATCTGGTTCTTGCGATTAACATACTTCATAAACCGCTTTTCTGTTACAAAATATTTCCTGCTTCTCATTTGAACTTTAACCAAGATCCTCTGTTAGTCCTCATCCTACCATGTCTTCCGAACAATCAAATAACTCTATCCAACCCCTTCATCACCAACAGCTCAGAAAGACCATGATGTCTAGAAGCAATCAATTTCAAAACTTTGCATCTCCTACCGACAACCTTATGTCTCCCTGTAGTGCCAAACTCCAGGCACACAAAGGCAAGTATCTCGCAAAGTAAGTATAACAGTATTCGCACACGGATCGGGCACCCAAAAGCCTGTTTCTGGCGGACCAACTAGTAGACCCGACGACTAACTCAGCTCCAGAGCCAAACCAACAACGCTTTCATTTTCCCGAGTCCCACAATTGACTAGACCAAGTTCCACTGAAACCGCGGCCACCACCACTACTACTACTACTACTACCAATGGCTGCCTTTAAAGAAGTCCCACGTTTCTCTTCTAGGTATATCGTCTACAAATACCCTCATCGCATTCTCTGTTAATAAACTAAATTTAACCTCTATTCTGACCGTCTCTGCCTCCGGCGGCTGGGCTCTGCCCAGACCCTTGATCTCGCTTCGCTCGATTGACTGATCAAAGTGCAAGTCCCGTATCTATCTGGGCTGAGCCCAGCCGCCAGACGCAGACACACACTAGAAGGTCGCAAATAATTTTATTAATACATTATTCATCTTCTCCAAAATAATAACATGCTCTTTAAAGATAGATAACTTTTTTTGGTTTTATTTATAAGCAAACTACTACATTTACTCGTCATCCTCTTCGGCCTCAAGAGTTTGGGCAGCAATACGATCCAAATCTCTTTGTCCGTTTTCAGAGACTCTACGACCACCGTTACCAGCTTGCTCAAGAACTCCGAGCTTTTCAAGAGATTGGAGTACCTTTCTGTTGATAGATCCAGAAGCGTCCTTGTGGTGAGATGGTCTGGAACCACGGTTGACTGTGTTTCCGTAAAGCTTGTTAAGACGGCCGACACCAATATCTTTTCTCAAGTAGATGTGACGGGCGACAGAGGCAGATCTCTTGTAGAACCAACCTTCGGCATCTTGGGGAGGGAGCTCATTACCAGCAGAGGTCTTGACGAGCTCGACGTATCCGGGGATTTCGAGCTTACCTTGACGTTGAAGGAAAGAAGCATAAGCGTCGATGAATTGTTGGGCGGGGACGTCTCTGGGAAGGGATGTTAGTAATTTGTATAGTAGATTTTGTGTAGGAGGGGAGTTGAGATTTAAGAGTAAAAGAAGGCATGGATATATAGGACAGGAACGAATGTGATACAACAGCAAAATATGAGTAATATATTTCGTTATCAATGGAGACTTGGGTGGATATCTGGCGAGGCGCCAGCCAGAACAGGTCGATTACAAGACTGTCAACTGAGGGGTCGGTTTGGTCCGAATGTGAATCACGTCTTACACATGCGCTTGGTCGTCGAATAAATCTTTCAAACGTCAAACTTAGCATCCAAGAACGGGCTGTATTTAGCGAGTTTTATTATCGAATTCTAACATCTCGTTGTCGTCGCTGTCTTATTCAATCTCATTAAATCTCATTACTGAACACAGTCGGTCATTCATTGTTGGTCTTATATCATCAGTCGCTCGATGTTCATTCATCGTCTATCGCTCATAGTCCATCGTCTATAACTAACACTCCCGTCCACCTTCAATTCCAAACCTCATTCATTCTCTCATAGTCACACCCTCTGTCATTCACTCACCTAACGGTAACACCTGGCATTTTGATTTAGTTGTGTAGTGTCGGAAATGGTTAGCACAAGATTCAAGAGGTACTATGAAAAACCGATATCTGAGTGGTTCGTGAAGTGCTACCAAGCCGGCAAATGTGAGATGCGTGTGGAAAATTGAAAAGTGACTGTTGTATTGCCTATTTAGGAAATACCGGAAAGCAATTCGACTCACAGTAGGAGGTGAGAGGTGGGAGGTTGGGACGTCGGGAGGCTGTGAGGTGGTACTGCCGCCGCCGCGGCTACGAGCGGTCCAGAGTGGGAGTTTTGATGACTGTCTTAGTTGTAGAGCAAGCGCGGGGAGCGGTGTTCGCAGCCGTGCATTACTCTATACCTCAGCCAAGGTTAATAGATCAGTAGGAACAGAGAGAGATGTAATGGAGGTTGAAAGATTAGTGATCTTATGGTTCGAGGGTTTCATACTTGTGTCTGTATTTACGCACGACGTCTTGTGTTTTCTATATAGCGCTGCTTACCCCTAAGTCCTCTCTCTCGAGATGAGTATTGTAATATAACAGCGATGTTCTTCACGGCCATAACTAGGGTAATGATGGACATAGATAGATAAGATAAATGCATCACTAGCATCTAGCCGTTCGGAGTAGACAGTTTTACGGTCGCGAAGCTGATAGCGGTTCAGTGATGGAGAATGGTAGTCTGGTAGTATCTGAGTGTCGGATTGTTTGACTTGATGATGTTATCGGGTATTTTTGGCTGATCAGAGGTCACTATCAAGTAGCTGGCCGGCTTCATCTGGTTCACGGTTAGAGCGAGGGTCCTTTGGGATACTTTTGAGATACATCACGTGCTTTGAATGAGCGGGCGCACCAAGCTTCCATGTCATGGGTGACTTACCAGGCAGATAAGACCTGAGCTACCTGACAGAATCTTAAGCTCAGTCCGAGCCCAAGAAGAAGCGGAATATACTTTACAACCGCTTGCCCTAACCGGCCGCCGGAACCATCCACTTTCTAAACGACACGCTCATTATAACAATAATTTAACTATATATTTACATGTTAATAATACTAGCAACTACTTCTTAATTCTTTGATCGTTGGCGACATTGAGCAGCAACGAGCTGTTGTCAAGCATGACTCTGTTGCCCGATTTGCTTAGGATCTCGGCGATTTCGCGTGCAGTATCTAGTCTCTTGAGCTCGACGTAGTCACCGCTCTTTTTGATGGCCTCACCAATCAGTTCGGCGGATCGCGCTTCACCCTGGGCCTTGACAATGGTTCCCTGTTTCTCCTGCCGGGCTCTATCGACAATGAAAGCTGCTCTTTGGGCCTCTTGTTGGGCGATTTGCTTGGCTTCAACGGCGGCAGTGAATTCGGGACTGAACGTCATGAATGTCAAAGACACATCGTCTAATAAGATATTGAACTTGCTTGCTCTCTTAACAAGACTTTCGCGGACCATTTTCGAGACCTTTTCTCTTTGAGTAATCAATTGCGAAGCGTTGAACTGCGCTACTACGCTCTTAAGGACTTCATTGACAATCGAAGGCAGCACCCGCTCGTCGTAGTCGGTACCGAGGGTCCGGAAAATAGTAGCCAGCGACTCGATACGCGGTCGCGACAATACACGACAGGTGATATTGACCATTTGGAGGTCCTTGGTTCCGGTCAACGAAGCGACGTTTCTTGGTCTCGCTCGCACGTTATAGATAATGGGTTTCTGGAACCAGGGAATGGCAAAATGGGTTCCTTCCTGGTAGATCTGAGGCTGGATGCCGCCGAATCTCGAGTAAATGATGGCTCTATGACCACCGTCCACATTGAACAGCGAAGCATTGATGGCCAGGGCACTGACGCCCAGGAAGAAAATACCAGTCACTCCAGCAAACACTCCCTTAGGAGCCACGCCACCACGGCCCCCGGCCCCTCCGCCGGTGCTCCGACGGGCCTGCTGTTGAACAGCCCTAGCGAACTTTTCCCATGTCTCTCTTTGACCGCTCATTTCAGCAATGCACGTACACTCAGTTCTCAAACAAAAAATTCAAGTCCAAACAAACCAATTCTCGCAAGTTGTCGGTTTCTGTGTGCCATTCATTCGTCAGGCACTTATTTCACTGTCTTCAATCTCTTCCACTCCACGAACGCCGGGTAACATGCGCTGCTTGGGGGTGTGCCTCCGGCGGCTGGGCTCTGCCCAGACCCGTAGCTCCGCTTCGCGGAGGGACGGGGCACTCGGACAGAGCTGGAGTGCCACAACATACTGGTCTTAGCCCTCCGCGAAGCGGAGCTACGGGTCTGGGCAGAGCCCAGCCGCCGGAGGCAGGACGGATCCCCAGGGGTTCGTCCCTGCAGGGTCCGTGCCCTAACCCGCGAGGTTTGGTGGTAGGTCTCTATTGGCTATTTACTGGCGGACGAGGAGGACTGGAGTTTGTCTTCTCGTCGTTTTTGGACGTCCCAGTTGTAGATACGGGCTGTGTTGACCTCGACGGTGGTGATGTTTTCTCGCAGGAACTCGAGGTCGGCCTCGCTGAGTTCTAGCGACTTCTTTGCCGAGTCTAGTTTGCCGGAAAGCAGTTCAATGGCTTCGGGAAGCGTGTACTCTAGCATGACGTTGGCCTGGGGTGGGTGTGGTTAGTGGGCGGTTACGTTTGCAGGTCGCATACAGAACAGACTGCCAGCAGATAAAGGGGGGGAAATAGTACGTACGCCTAGCCATAGCAGAACCTTGTCGGAGGGAGTGACCTTGGCTCGAGCATATAATGTGTCATTGAGTTCGTAATTGGTAGTAAATTCTTCCTCGGAGGACTTTTTCGAGTCGAGGAACTTGACCATGTCAAGGGCTTTGGTCATGTCGGGGATTTTGTCTTTAAGGCCCTGGATTCGGCCCGCCGTGCTCATTTCCTAGTGAACGTTAGTTAGTAAACGGCCTTTGGATGTGTCACTTATGACGTGAGTTGATTCAGGCGTACCATGTACTTGTATTTTCTATAGATCAGGTGGTTAGAATGTGTAACGGTTGGAAGCTGTAGGAGATATGGTTTTTAAAACGCTGGTGTGATCTGATCTGTCCTGTTAAAGGGCTGGGCTAACTAATTGGTAACCAAGACAGTAGACAGATCAACGACCAGGCGTAAATGCACGCTTGTCTAAGACCTCTCTCTACATAGAAAGCAATTCACTTACTGGATCATCTCTTGAAGAGTCTTTAGAATTGACTCGACCTGGTCACGGGACTTGACATAGTCTTCGACCTTTTCCACAAAAGGAGCTTGTGGTATGCCTCTGGGATTGACGTATGTTGGGTCTGGCCTAGTGGGTGTTAGAGATGGAGAATGGAGACAAACGAAATAGGAGATACAATCGAGCGTGGCAAGACAGAGGCCTCGTAAGGCAACTGTCTATTGGACAATTGCAATTGCAGCATATGAGCAGACTTACAACGGAATATGAGTGGATGCCATTTTACGGATGGTGAGTGTGGTGAGGGTGATTTGGATGCAAGGAAACTGGTATCTACGTCTCACCGGATTGTCGTGAAGTGACGCTCCAGAAATGCGTCGATATATGTGGCCGCGATACGCATACTATGTCCTTAACCGACCTTTACTTGTCTAAGGAGTTCGCCGGCCAATGTCGATTACAAGCAAGCGAGACCAAACCATCTCTCATTCTTTAAAGACCTATCTATCTCTATCTGATCTTGTCGTTCAGACGTCTTGACTATTCATCCTACAGCTGTTGGTTCTTTCTTCATCCGAATGGCTCTTCGACCTCGGCGTGCTACTATTGAACATGTCCGATAAATCCGAACCCACCGGATGGATGGTGGACTTTCAGGACGGAGTAACCGAATCCAGAACCAACGATACGTTTAATAGACAAAAGACGTCTACATCTACTCAGTCTCGTCGCTGGGCCGTGAAAACGACACCGCCAACAAATGCGAATGGTATGCCGCTGTTATACGTCCTACTATCAGTACTGCTTCTCCTCCCGCTTGCTAATTGCTCTCTATTCAATAGATACGACTGTGATATTGCGAGCGCCAGTCTCTGTCAGCTGATCCCTCAGTCCGTGTCAGTGGGGAAGCTATCTCAGAGAGATATCACATTCAATGTGTCTATTGACCAGCTGACGAGCTGGGGGCTCGATATGACGCCGGTCTTCAGAGACCAAGGCTATACCACACAAGCTCTCAACGTGCTGGAGTCTGCTTTGGACGTCGGATTCAATTCTATAACTATAGACGCTTTCTGGAGTAATGCCAACAGCCAGTGGCAGCTATGCCCGCTGCCGTTTCCGAAAGACGCGTATACAAAGGGTACTATCTATTCGTTATTAAGTGAAGGGGCTCGTATCTCATGCCAAGATAACGTCACTTTAGACTCGGTATATTCGACGATATCGGACTTTATTGAAAAGATGGAGGCCAGCGTCGTGAGCCTGAACCTTTTGACGCTGAATATCAATCTACACGAACTAAATCATACGTTAGATGTTGTCAACAGTATTCAAGGTGACAATACGCTGGCTACCAACGTGACCAAATTCTTTGAGACCAGTCTCTACACTCCCGATAATCTCCAGAGCGATAGAACAAATGGAATGGTAAGTGGTGTAGGCACGACTGTCATCGATCCATCCAGACAGTATCCACCATTGCATTATTTTCTCTTATCTATTAAGAAGAGGATTATCGTCACAGCAGACGATAGCAGATTAAAAAAGATTCTCGACAGCAAAGCTTCCATTTCTACTACTGCTACTTCTGCTGCTACCAACAAAATATCCCCACGCCCTGCATCTACCTCCAACCCGACTCCTCCTTCCTACGTTCCTCGCATTAACGGAGACTCGGACTCCATCTTTGTCAACTCAAACTCCACTTTGTACAACATGCAATCATTGACTCTGTCCAATGATCTCCTCAACACCTGCGCTGATAATAGCGGGTCTTATAATACATTTATCAACTCGGTCAACGATACAGCCAAGATCCCGTTCCGGCTTGTCTATGACACCCCTGATATGCCGTACACAAACTCTACTATCGATAAGATCTCCCAGTGTGGGTATTCCCCCGTGCTCAATAATTCCCAAGAAGAGACCTCACTGCATTTAATAGGAGCTATAGAGAACTCGTTTTGGAGCTGGGCGGATGGCGAGCCAAACACAAACAAGTCGTCTTCGACTCCTAAATCAGCTTCTCACCCCGTAGCATTACAGTGTGCAACTCTCAGTGCATCCGGTTGGCAAGTGGCCAATTGCTATGATAAATTCCCTGTAATGTGTCGAGTCAATGACACCAACTTTGAATGGACCATCAGCACCAACTCGTCGACCTATTTCGACGCCATGCAGAGCTGTCCTCCAGGAACGAACTTCTCGGCTCCACGAACCGCTCTTGAAAACCTGGCCGCCAAATTGGCGTTCCAGCAGCGACCAGCCAGTGCAAACCCAAAGCCGTCAGCGTGGATCGACTTCAATTCCATTGCTGTTACCGACTGCTGGGTCACTGGTGGCCCTTTCTCCGCTTGTCCATACCACCAGGTCCCTACCACAAACAGAAACGGCGTGGCGCTTCTCTCTATCGCGGCCGTTGTATCCTTCCTCCTCTTCTTAATGATGGTTCTTCTGAACTTTCGACGCATTCCCCTGCGCCGCAACCAAGCCCGTTGGCGACGCCTTGTCAACAAGTTCTCCGAACAGGAGTATGAGGGAGTCCCTTTATAACTTTTAATATTTGCATTTACTGACATGTCGCGCCTTTGTGCCTCCGGCGGCTGGGCTCTGCCCAGACCCGTAGCTCCGCTTCGCGGAGGGAGTAGGGAGATAATCCGGTCCCAGGTCATGTAGAACTCAACCATCCACATCGCTCCGCGAAGCGGAACTACGGGTCTGGGCAGCGCCCAGCCGCCGGAGGCAGCGACAGTCTGGTGTACATTTCAGGTTTCTTTTTTGAAATAATATCAATTACATCGCATAAACTAGCAAATTTTTAGGTTCATAAACAAAATCGCTTATTTCAAGGGAATGAATCTGGAGTCCTTGGTAGAACCAGCACCGGGTCTCTTGTGAGCAACAGGTCTGTATGTGATGGAGAATTCACCGAGGTAGTGGCCGACCATTTCAGGCTTGATCTCGACTTGGTTGAAAACCTTACCGTTGTAAACACCAATGACGGATCCGATCATCTCGGGTAAGACAAGCATGTTACGGAGATGGGTCTTGATGACGGCGGGCTTCTCGTTGGGGCCGGCAGCCAACTTGGCGGCTCTGAGCTTCTTGACGAATCTCATGGGCTTGATCTTAAGACCGTGCTTAAGTCTTCTACGGGCACGGGCGTGAACAAGCTCACTGAAGTCCTCAATGGGGAGTTCAACGAGGTCCTTGAGGTCGACTCCACGGAAGGAGAACTTCTTAAAGGATCTTCTCTTCTTGAGCTCTAGAGGGGGCTGTTAGTCCTGTGTACGGTTTGTTGGATAGATGGTAGGAAAGAGTTGGTATTTGAAAGGTTAGGATTAGGCGGTCGGTCGAACGACTGGCAAGCGACTGGCAAGCGATGGGCGAGCGACTGGCGAGGGAGTCTAATTGGACTTGTATTTGTGAATGGCGTATCCTAGAGTCAGTTCAGTCTTTCGATTCAGATTCTCGATATATATACAGTACAGTTTTGTTCGGTCGATTACTTTTGTTTCGTTCGTTTCAAGCTCGGTCTTTCGAAATGCTGATATTCCAACTCATATTCAATATCTACCGCTCTCTTCTCTCTCTCTCTTCTTTCGGTTACTTCGTACAAAACGCTTAATCCTATCCATTCAATTTCCAAGAATCTCCACATCCATCTCTTCATCTCGTTCTAAACATACCAGCAGCGTCAATTTGTTCTTGTTCAGACATTTTGTTGTATGGTTTATGTGTCGAAACTGTCGTAAGGTCTGTCAATACAAGTTGTTCAGGTGAATAATATTCAAACCAGATTGTCGTCCAGTTATTGAGTGGGTATGTCGAAGCAAGATGTACGGCTGGTGGGTGTTTGCGATTGTGACTGTTTTTTGGCATGGTATAAACAGGGAGGACGCGGCGACTTTCGCCTCGTACCCGCTGCTAAATGTCAAATGCCTACAGTAAACTTCATACCGCTCTTTCCGTTTCTGTTCAGAACTCCCAACTCATACCCACTCAACTGATCCATTCAGTCTATGCAGCTCGTACAGCGAGTAAGATGCACTGGCGGACAGTAACAGGAGTAAATTTCACTGCTAGTGATATTAATCTTGTCTCTTCTTCTTCTTCTTTTTTTTCTTTCAAGGAATAGTCCGCCCATTTCAAGAGCTTAATCTGATTATTCTTAAAATAAACCCAAAAAACAAAAACTAAAAAGTGAGTATAAATGAGAAGACTCGGTTTGGAGAGTAGTGGAGTGGTGTAGCGAGCGACTCTAATGGCGGAGTCGGTTAATGTGAGAATCTCATGCTTCATTCTCTCTCTCCACTTTGTGAGTTTCCATGTTCATCGAGTCTATTTGTCGTTCCTTTTGTGATCTTTCTTACTAACAAGTTTCAAAGTGAAGTATCTTGCTGCTTACCTTTTGTTGAACGCCGGTGGTAACACCTCTCCCTCTGCTGAGGATATCAAGGCTGTCCTTGCTTCTGTTGGTATTGAGGCCGAAGAAGACCGTATCGAGGCTCTCCTCAAGGAGCTCTCCGGTAAGGATGTCACTGAGCTCATTGCCCAAGGTTCTGAGAAACTTGCTTCCGTTCCTACTGGTGGTGCTGCTGCTCCTGCTGCTGGTGGTGCCGCTGCCGCTGCTGGTGGTGAAGCCGCTGTTGAAGAAGAGAAGGAAGAGGAGAAGGAGGAATCTGATGAGGATATGGGCATGGGTCTTTTCGATTAAACGTCTTAATGTGCACTGCCTGTATAAAAATATCATCTTATTCTAAAACAAAAGTATCTAAAGTCATGAAGTTGTATATTTATAAATAAATTTGTGTCTTTGAGTTATGTGAGGTGGTGGTGGTTGAGGTTGTGCTCATCCTGAGTGTCTGGTAGCGGTAGGTGGGCTCCGTCTGGTTTTGTAGGTTGATGGATTACTTGGCGGTAGTGGTGAAGGTAGTAAGTAGTTCGGTAGGGCTCTGTCTGATTTTGTTGATTGATGGATTACTCGGTGGTAGTGGTGAAGGTAGTAAGTAGTTCGGCTGTGGTCGGTAGCTTAATGTTAATGTGCTTTATCAGTTCACTTGTGAATTTGGAGATATGAGCCGTATAATAGTATCTCTTTAGTGTTTATTCTGGGTCTGGTGCCGGAACAAGTATGTATGGGTCTAATTAAGCCTATGGTTTAAAGGTAATCTCCAGGTATACAAGAATAGAAAAGAAGAGTGTATAGAGTGAATAACCCGGTATGTTTGAGACGTCTGTGCTACTATTGAAGAATTATAAACTGTTGCAAGAAGTGGATATGAGCCATTCATTCTTGTATCTTGAGGATAAATTTCCAGCATATACTAGCTATATATATACTATGTAATGACACCGCCGCTTGTGATATAAGCTAGATAATAATTGGTATCTTTTTCTAACATATGAATAAATCAACGAGAAACCTCAATTACGCTCAAAGGCTCGTTTAAAAGGGTCCAGCCATATACAGAAAACTAGAGTGTATGTTAAAGACCGTACCTGATGTCGTTTCAGGGGGAAATTCAGGGGTATACGGCAGAGTGCAGATCGGCATTTGTTAATTAACCACCGCGACTGATTATTCGGAGTATGTTTATTGGTAATCAACTTTGGTAATTAACATTGTCGATATATATTTAGTTATTGCTATTGTAGTTAGTGTGATAGTTTATAGTTGATGGGAGTAGTAGTAGTAGTAGTAGTAGTAGTAGTAGTAGTAGTAGTAGTAGTAGTAGTAGTAGTAGTAGTAGTAGTAGTAGTAGTAGTAGTAGTAGTAGTA